>CAWUFW010000927.1:837500-1042500 GCA_963921515.1 Calotriton arnoldi
GGAAGAGGTCAACAGCCGGCCCCACCAAGCGAATGTTGTTGCGCCGGGCCCTCCCTTCCTGGTCTTCAAGCCGGGCATAGATGTCCGCTTGATTCTTCGTGAGAGTCGCCAGTGGCGTAGCAAGGCCTCAGGCTGCCCGTGGCGGCCCCTGCGTTTGCCGCCCTCGCGGGGGGGTGCGGCCGATTCTTGCGACGGCCGCAGGTTAGAGCGGGGGGAGGGATGCCGGCTGCCGCCCCAAAACTCGTGCCACCTAGCTACGCCAATGAGAGTCGCCAGTTGTTCCTCAAGGCGTTTCGTTTTCGACTGGAGGCCTCTAATGTCTGTTTCCACCTTGGCTACCTTCTCGGACATTTTATGAAAGTCAGCCCGCAGGAGATTCACCTCCTCCATGACAGAGTCCAATTTCGGCTCTAGGGTGCCCTCCAGCTCTTTAATGGCCCTCAGAATGTCCTTCAGGGTCGGATCAGGGCTCTGGTCACCTGCGTCCTCGAGGCTGCTCGCCACCGGTAGCTCCGTCTTCCCGGCCCAGTGCGACAGTATATTTATCTATCTGGTTGGCTTGCCCAGGCCCCGGCCCTTTGTTTCGTCCCATGGCGCAGTCCCTAAAATAATGTGTGCCCACTCAGGATGGGCTGGAAATCTCTGCCACAACAGGGGGTCACTGGGCGCCCCCCTAGGCGTCACGAGAACTGAGGTCGCCTCTTACGCCTGTCGCGGCCTGCTCCTCCGCGCTACCTCCTGCAAGGGCCCAGGGAAGGAATGGGCCCACGTCGAACTCAGCACTCTCACAGACGGAGACCCCTCCTTCCTGCCTGTGACTTAGGCTGGTAATAGTGCGATGCGCCAGAACCCCCACGCTATTCCGGTACCTCTCCCGATCGTCTCTGGCGTGGTTCAGCAGCCCGCCGCAGCCTCGGCTCCCGGCTCTCTCTCACTTGTCCCCCAACCAGCCAGGCCCAGTCGGGTCTCCCCACCGCAAACACGCCGATCCGGGGCAGGCTCCGGATGTCACCGCTGCCGGCCTCCCTCCAGCCTCCGGGTGCACGCTCTAGCACTGCGCAGAGGTTCCGTCCCAGCGGCAAGCCCGGAGTGCGTCTTCCGGGATACACACGGCCCAACCTCCGCTCACGGTCACCAGCAAGCCGCCATCTTTCCCGCCTGCACCTCCGATCGCGGACTGCTCGGTGCCGGTTCTCCTCCACCCGCTGCAGGAATTTGGCACCAGATGGTCTCCGCCGCTGCTCTAGCACCTCTCCCGGGGATAGGCGCCCGCCGGGTAAGGATTATGCCGGATTTTGACGGGCTTAAACGCCGTTCACGAGCGGAGCACGCTCAGCTCACGGCCATCTTCCGTGGCTGCAAGCCACGCCCCCCGACTTGACGTCATTATTGAAGTGCATTCACTGTAGAACTAGAAGAATTCGTACATAACAGTGTGTGCTTCAACCCTATTAAAATCAGATATTCTTTGGATACTATGAATAAACCATCTTCACCTATTTAGAATGTGTTTACTCTGGAAATGACAATGGATTTATGTAATGTGTGAACTAATGTTTCAAATATTTCATTTAAAACATAATTCTTAGCCATACTTAGACATGCATATTAAAGCTTTTACTGTATGCCACATGCAATATGAATCTAATGTACTGACATTTATATTCATTTGTGTTTAAAAGTGCACACTCAGGTTACCCTGAATAGGCCTGTTTTTCCATTCTAAATAAATTACTGTTTTCAATTTCTGCTTGCATGACTTTTCCCTTGCAGGTGCGTTCACATACATTGTTAGTTTGAGAATAGATACAAACTGTATTAGCGATAGAGAGAGAGCCTGAGAAGAAGACTTTGACAAAGGAACATGGAGAGCTAGAGCGTTAACTGAAGAGTCCTATTCAGCATTATTGCAACATGGTTTGGTTGAACAAGGACAATGTTGTTCCCATGTTCAGAGTGGGACATTTTGTAAATGTTGCAACTTACAACATGAGAATGGAAAAGGACAATGGCACTCCTGATGATGTAAACCGAGGGGTGGTACCTGAGTGATTTTGGTGCAAATAATTGGAGTCTATACTGTTTGAGATTGCCACCACTTTTCCTTGAACTTTGAGAGGTTTAGACGTCTGTGCTTATTCTCTTTGATTCTTGCTGAGTGTGGCTAAAGCTAACACTTATTTCCCTGACCCTAGAAGACTCTTGACCGAGCTTCTGCGATGCTGACATCTTCCTTATTTCTTTACTTCCCGAATGTTCCAGTTTTTCCTATTATTTTCCAGTTTTTCCTATTTTTTGCAGTTTCCTAAATTTGGAGATTCCTTAGACTATCGAACCATCCACTTGGTTTGGACTTAACCTAGATGATTTTAGATTTTACTCATGTATAGAAGAGAGGACAAGAAACTCTTCTCTGAGCACCAAATCTTGTTATTGATCTTTTGTATTGCTGTGACTGAACTATTTGTTTGTCTTATACTGGTACGCCTACATTTCTTTAGGAGGTTGTGTTTCCCAGTTGTTATTCTGTATCTTTATAGAATGGTGCTAAGATTTGTGTTCCTGAACATGACTGGTAACTTGTAATAAACCTTCTTAACCATAGTCACTGATTCCTGGCCCTTATTCTATAGTCAAATGGGCTACATTGTTAATTGCAATTGATTGATGTAATGTTAACTCCCATTACCTCTCAGGTGGGAAAGAAACAATCCATTGGAGGACAAATGGTAAGAGGGTTGGCTCAGAGCTCTGGAACAACTGTCCATATCTTAAACGGCATAAACTACATTTCACAGCAACCTATGGGAAGAACCATTAACAACAGTCTGCCAATCACATAATAGATGCCTTCATATCCCTTCATGACAGTCTGTCTTTTTCTTCCTCGCGAGGATGTTTGACCTTTGTTCCTTTTAGTGTTCATTTTTCTGTTCATTGCCTGAGGGAATAAAATAAAACCAATCACCCAGTTTTCTAATGAATATCAATGGTCATACTATAAATCTGAATTGCTACAGCCACATTCCAAATTTATTTGGTTCTCCTCGGTCCTTTATGAGTATAAAATACATTTAATTCAGTGCAAATATAGCTAGTCATGGAACCATTTACTATACATGACTTCACAATGCACAAAGCCCACCAAATCCATGAATAAAAACTTTTTACGTACTTCGAATGCTCGATTCCTTTTGGGCCAGGTAACAAATCTTATTCCCTAAAGATTCTTGGGAATGATAATCCTCGCCTCCATGTCCTTAATAGAATTGAAACTTTCCTTGTCTGTAGCTAGGGTATTTTACAATCTAATTTCAGGACGTGAGGCGACGATTATGCATGCTCAAAGCTGACTCACCACCTTAGCTGCTGCATCGGAAATCGGTTTAAAATACAATTTCTTGAAGGTCGATTCCCATAATCAATCTGCATATCATAATATCCTTCAGACTGCCTCCTACTGCGGTTGCCATAGAGGCCATTGCACCTCTCATAGAGTGGGATCTAAATCTCATATCTAGCCCAGCCTCTAGCATGATCCATTTTACCCACCTAGGAATACAGGGTGAAGACACCGCTATGAAGGGTTTCCTTACCGAAATGAGGAACTGCATTTCACCTGCCGGGCTTACCTCTGCCGTCATGGATTCGTAAGCCAGCTTAATAAAGTTTGCAGCGACCTCTTAAAGTTGGATGTCTTCCCAACGTCCCCTGAAATCCTCCAGGCAATGAGCTTGACGTGGCCTTGCAGCACTAGTGGATGTGAAAGTCCTTGACAATCAAGTAAGATGTTTAGTCCCATTTGTAATGCTATTGGAAGATCTCATAAGAGTTCCATCAGCGTCAGGAACCAGTCTTGCAATTTTCATACTGGAGTCACTAGAACTAGAGAAGCTTTCTGCCATCCGACTTGAGCGGAGACTCTGGTTATCATCACGAAGGTAGGAAATGCATATTTCTGGACTGTTGGCCAATTCAGAAGGAAGGCGTCTACAGCGCCTGCTCTGGGATCCGATCTCCAACTGACATATGTCGGTAGTTGAGCGTTCAATCTGTGGGTGAAGAGGTCCATATCACATGATCCCCATCTGGCCACCAGGGCTTTGATGATTTCTCTTTCCAATCTCCAATCGTTGCTGTCTGCCCTGTATCTGGAGTTTCAGTCCACTGCTGTGTTCTGTGCTCCTAGAAGATATTCCGCTGTCACCAAAATCTTTTTCTCCAATCAGAAGTGCCAAAAGACCTTCACCAATTCCGACAGGTTTTCAATTTCATGCACCCGGCATGGTTCATGTACCTTACCGCTGACACATTGTCCATCTTCAGGAAGACGCTGCAGGGCACTCTGTCCTTGGTGAGGGCCTTGATGGCATAGGAGCTGGCCAGGATTTCTATGCAATTTATGTGCAGTTTCAGTTCCTCTTCCAATCATCTTCCTCCTATTGAGATGTCCCTGCATCTCATGTCCTAGCCCATGGCTAGCGTCCGATTCTGTTATCAGGCCCGGAGAGGCCCCAAAGATTGCTCTACTATTTCAGGTATCCATGTGATCCAATCACCATTGGATCTCTGCCCTGGCATCCTGTGAAAGGGGAACAAGCTCTGAATAGATCATCCATCTCCTTGGGTGAGATGCTTTGAACCTCTCTAATGCCCTGTAGTGGAGAGGGCTGGGAAAGGTAGCTTGTATCGATGAAGACAAAATACCTACTATCTTGGCCAATTGTCATAGAGATATCCTGTCTTGCCTCATGACCTCCTTTAATTCTTTCTTGATAATCGCTACCTTCTTTTCTTAAAGGCTCAACACAGCCTTTGTCAATTCTCTTAGAAAAAGCAAAAATTACATTGTTTGCTTCAGTATCAAGTCTGATTTGTCTTCGTTGATCACGAATCCAAAATCTTGCAGAAGTGCAATAGTTATTCTCAGGTTGGAGATGAACTGCTGGTAGCATTGGTCCACGAGAAAGATGTAGTCTAGGCAAATTATTAGCCTGATGCCCTCGTTCGTAGATATTCCACCACTGGACAAAGCAGCTTGGTAAAACACCATGGTGCTGAGGGTAGGCTGAGTGGAAGTGCTTGAAATTTGTACATTTGCTTCCTCCAAATAAATTAGAGGATCCTCCTGCACGGGGCATAAATGGGAATAGTCAAGTAAGCGTCCTTCAAATCTAATCATACCATCCAATCCCATGAAAACAGAATATTTCGTAGTAGGTGTAGGTCTTCCATCTTGAAGTGTTGATATGCCAGCAACTCATTGAATTCTCTTAGATTTATGACTGGCCTGAAGCCTTGGTCAAGAAACCCCTTGGGTGCAGTACTGACCACCAAATCGCTTCTTTGTACAACAGGTCTGTCACTTGTTTGTCTGTAAGACCCGTTTCCTGTGCTGAGAAGCTCAAGGGCCTGTGGTGTTAGGCCTGTACTGGAGTCCCATAGAACACTATGTGGAAACCTCAGACTGTTTCCAGTACCCATGTATCGGATGAGATCTTCCTCCATTTGTGCATAAACCATCTTAGGCTCCCCCTAACTCTTAAAGGGAAAAAAATGGGTAATTCTCACCAGAGTACCCTCCGGGGGCATTTGTGCTACCTGAGCTGCCTCTACCGCCCCTGCCTCTTCCGAATCCTCTGCCTGGTGTCCATCCTGCCAGTAATTATTCCTTTTCCCTGTTCTCTATAGGAGTCTTGTTGGTAGGGTCGGCTGGAGTAGCGACCCCTGTCCCTTCCGGCCCTATAAAAACCTTTCTATCAACATTTATTTTAATTGATGTATGTGCCTTGTCCAATGCCAAGAAAGTTGATACAAATTTACTTAACTCTTTCACAAAAGGGTGTCCGAAGAGGTTTCCTTGGGCTATGGCTCCTGCTTCCGATAATGCCTGGTCTCCGAGTTTGGGGTCTAGTTTAATGAGGAGGGACCTGTGTCATTCAGCTGACCATAATTTGCATTGCCTTGAAGGCACATCACTCTTTGCGTCCATCCTGACACTATATCCGGTGACATTGGTGTATCTGAGGATTTCGCCTCCTCCGCCAATTCAATGAGTTTTGTGGGAGGGACCACCACGACAAGGAGTTTATCATGACAGGCCTTTCATGAGTGGTTGATTCCTATCTTGGGATCTTTCATATAGTTTCGAAGGGAGGTGTACATTTTCGGGTCAATTTCTGGAGTCGCTGTTAATTTTCCCTCCAAAGAGGGTCTAGGACACAGGCGTGCCCAGACATTCTTCTCCTAAGGGATGTCGGATCTTCTTTGCCACGTAGTTGGCCACCTTGTGGTCTGGGATCCACTCCAAGGATCTAAGATGATTGAGGTACTCCGACTCAAACATGTCCGTAGTAGTTGCCCCTTCCTCCGGTGTACCTGTGGCATTAGGTGCGGGTTGCCACGGGCCTACTACAACCCTGGCCCTCTTCATTGTCTGTGTAACCCTCCCCTAATGTGGGAAATCATGATTTAGGATCAATGCTAGGAGCGATGGCATTGCCAGATTTCCTGGGGATTACTTCCTCCTGGTAGGGTATATGTTTGAACTTGCACGCACTCTCACAGAAGACTTTGCACAGTTTTCGAGGCCTTCCAGGTGCCCTGGGTCATGCTTAGTAGCCTTCTGTGTATGTCTTGAAGGTTAACCACCAGAGCCTGTCTCACAGTTTTTTAATTCTTCCCCAAAGAACTTGGGTAAATGGTCCGTCAAATTTGTGAGTCGCTTACTAAGAGGGTTGAGAACTTTGGAAATAACTATATTCAGTGCTCTCTCCACCTCTTCCAACAGGGGCTTATGTGTGGAGGGTCATTCCTCCTTCTCTTCCTCATAATAATGGGTGTATTCACGATCCCTGAAGGACTCCACTCATTGAAGGTGGGAGCATCACAGGGTGAAACACTGTGCGCCTGTAAAAACAACCCACCCTTTTATATTCACATGTGCTGCCCCTCGCCTGTGCTCCGTGAACAACTGTGTAGTGGGTACTTATGGTGAAATTATCTACTGTATAACCAGGAATGCATACTGACCGCAAAGGGATTAATCTGATCACTGAGTGGTGTCGGGGAGAGTGCTGTGAGGGTAAACCTCTTAATCCTTTAGAGATTTCCTTGAAGGGCTGCGTCTGGAGTGGGAGCGCGCAGGGCTTCCCTGCATGTAGGAATATAGGATGTGTCCAGTCTGAACTGCCAGGTCATCAAGCGGTGTGCAAACTTTCCAACTCACATAGTGCAACCGCACGTCACACGCTATCGATTCCCTTTACACAGTCTCAGGTGAATAGCGGATATTACAAGGTGAAACACAAAGTGAGCTGGAAACCACTGCACAGGTTGCGTTTCCAGCTCCTGTTCAGAGACTTTGCACAGCAGATTTCCAATCTAAGGTGTGAAACCTTCCTGGGATATTGGTGACAGCCTCAGAAGCTTTGGGGTATGATTTGGTATGGGAGTAGGGTTGCAACCTGGCTGATTTTTTTACTGGCATAACCAGTATTTTAATGTCCCATCTGGTACAAAACTTTAGGAATTCACCTTAAGCTGATATTTTCCCCTTATCAATGCATACTTAAAACAGTAAGCATAAAAAAGAACTTGAAAATGTGTTCTAGAGCTGCCTTAATGTTCCCTGACTCATAATTAAAGTAAACAAAGGCAGAAAGACAATGTACAAAATTAATACAAACAATTTTTTATAAAATTTTAATTAAGTATCATGTCATGGCCTTTGCAGAATCCTAAAATGGTTGGTATTTTTCTCTGGAAAAGGTAGCAATCCTATGTGGGAGGGAGTAGAAGTGCCTCAGAATGTGTTATGCATGAAGCCCTGCTCCCTCCAAGGTTCCATATCTCCTCACACAGTGAGAAGTTGACAGGTCTGGGAACACATGCAACCCCAGACCAGTTTCCTCCTCATAGGCCTCCTCAACAAGGTACAGATTGAGTTTTGTGGCTGATAAAGAAGGTTGCCACAAGGCTAGTATTTTCCTGGCCTGGCCGGTATGTTAATGCCAAAGGCAGTCAAAGGATTGGGAAATGCAGCCAAACAGGGTAATTGTCCTCCATTTAAATACAACTTTAAAACAACAAATGCAGGACAAAACCACATAAAATATTTTAAACCTACCTAAACTATTCCTAATAAATTATTAAAGCAAACAGAAGCACAACTGGCATGTTCAAAATAATGCTGAGGAGTTTAACCAAATTGTTATATTAGAACCAACTCCTGGAGACTCCTACGCTTAGTTATTACAGACGAGAATGCAGATCAGGACCTGGAGACATGGGGGTTACTATTAGACAGATTACAGGCCACTGTGCAGCGGAGAGGGAATGAGGACGCTCTCACACAGTCGGGAACCCCTCCCTCCCTGGTTGGCGTAACTGGTGAGCGCCCTGGTCATGCAGACTCCATCAGCCAACATAGCCAAGTGGGTTCGGGGAGTGGAGATGACCGTCTGGCTTTGGCAGTGGGGCACGGGTTATGGTAAATAATCTTCTAGCAGCAACAATACCCTCTCCTGTCCCGGTCATCATCCAGTCCCTATCTGCAAGCGGACCCTTAGCATATGGCCCTGTACACCTGTTACCATACACATGGTAGTTCCATCCAGGGGGAGAGGACGGGGATGGACATAGTAGTGAGATTATGTCAATCTAGGTTGTCTGTGACTATATTTTACTGCACTGTCCTGTCAATCGCTGCCTAGTTCCTTACAGTTATGTTTTCATTCGGTTTTGTATTTCATTATAGACTGATCGGAGATGTGCAGATTTGTTTACGGTGGGGTTTGTTGCCCACTCGATTTGGTATGTCATTTGCTATGCAATATATGTCCCTTTTAGGGATTCTACTATTTGTGTGCTTATACATGTCTTGAAATAAAAACAAATTAATAGAAAAAAAATAAAAGTACCAACTCCTGGCCTTTTCAAGATCTTAAAACATGAACAAATGACTGGTGTTTTCTTGCTGAGAAAGCCGAGACTCTAAGGCAGGGCCGGCCTTTGGCATGTGCGAGCTGGGCCCACACCCGGGGGCAGAGGGGAATTGAAGCTCCCTTCAGCAGTCTCCCAACAACTTAGGTCCACACAAAAGTGTGAGAGTACCATTGAGTTAGGTAACAATGAACATCTGTTATTCAGCGCCAAAGATACCCTTTGGGGTGAACGTGCGCTTTACAAATAAACATGTTATGTTATGCAGGGGGCACTAAATTTGGTTTCACCCAGGGTGCTTTCTGAGCAAAGGCCAGCTCTGTCCTACTTGCATATATGTCAACATACCATAGCCACAAAGAGGTAGGATATTTCAAGTTTTAAAACTACAGATGAACATTTGTCATGAAATTACTGGAAATGACATCACATAACCTTTGGCCTGATGTTGAAATCATGTTTCAAAACACTACGTTAGGGCACACGGTGGGCCTGGTGTTTTTAGATCCATCTGCTGCATACGATACGGTCTCTGAACCCATTTTGTTGACCAGACTGGCAGATGTTGGGATTAGTTAGTCGGTGTTAGGATTGTGTAAAGTTTACTTGAATGATAGATGCCAGGCAGTCTATCTCCCCCTTTTTGCAGCCAGAATTTAAGACATTGAATCAGGGGATTACTCGGGTCAGCATTGAGCCCCACCCTCTTTAGCCTCTACATTTGAGCCCTGACAAAGCGTATTTAATCATTTGGGGGTAAATTGAATGAATTATGCCAACACTCATTTGATCATCACTGTAGATCAGGCGTCTAAAGTCCCATTTGTGACCTTTCACCACTGTATGTCAGCAGTCACAGCTCAGCTGAGGGAGAACATCCTGAAGTTCAATGCGGATAAAAGTGAAGTGCTCTGGATAAAAAAGCAAACATTCCAACAGCCTTGCAACATCAGAATTTTGGCCCTCTGTAATAACGGTGAAACGCTGTATGTAATCCAAAGCTTTATTGTAGATAAGCAGAAGGAAACAGGCGAGAGCCAGGCAGCACAGCTTCCACTCCAGGACACCGGTAGCAACTGATGCCCTGGACTGGAACCCGTGAAGGAACAGCAAGAGCATTCCGTGCCTCGCTCTGGCCCACGCTCCAAAGTACATTCAAAGGGAAATACAATGCATAACAGGAAAAGGTACAATACAACACCCTCGCTCTGGATTAATTCTCCCTGTCTGGCGGAATCGGCCAAGACAGGCATGTATCTTGATGACAAGCTAGGCCTTCCTGTCAGATCACTCATAAGACTTCAAGGGATGATAAACGCAGCCCCAAAGCTGGCTTTAAGACTGCCCAGACATTTTTCCACCTCAGGAGCTCTTACACCTTGCGTTGGCTTCCTGTGACCAAGCAGGCTCGCTTTAAATCCATGTGCTTGGTTCATAGACCGCTGTATGGATCTGGTGCTGGTTACATCAAAAATAAATTCTACTTTATCTTACGTCACAAGTTGTGATCTTTGTATGATGCCCTTGTGTCGGTTCAAAGATTTAAACAGGGTCATATGCGTGGCAGGTCCTTCTCTGTGATAGCAGCAAAGATGTGGAATACGCTTCCCAAGACCTTGCGGAAAATATCTGGACATTTATGCGTTTGTAAAGCCCTTATAACTTTGCTTTATTGTCAATAACTACCCCTCTTGGTTCTAGTTTCCTCTTTCACCTAGTGCCTGGACACCTGCATAGGTATTAATGCGCTATAGAAATCAATTAACATTAACATGCCTTTCAGAGACTTGTTGGTAATCCTTTTCCTTCCTAGGGATGTGGTGTCACCTCTGGTTAAATCCACCACTTCCCCAAAAGCAGTAGGATGGCTAAGTAGCAGCCTACTTCTAATGCAATAAAAATTTAAAGTTTGATGAGATAATCTCTGTAAGGTTTGCATTGTGCTTTCATTTACAAAAGCAGTGCTACAGCGGAGATAGTAAAAGAGTAAGACAACAGAGTCCCAGACAAACAAACTGCTGACTTCATTTCAACCTTGCAGCACATTAGCTACTTTATCAGCAGAACATGCACATCAACAGCAACTCTGTACTGAAAACTCAGTGAAGAGACACTGTTTATTATGGCAGTCACAGGACAGAGAAAACAATTAGATGCATACTTAGAAAAACAGTGACTTGCGTGCCTGAAAACAGTCTTGTGAGATAAGTCCATACATTAGGTTGTCTTCTTTCCAGCCTCAGAAACTGTTAAAAAGTTCAGGTGTACACGCAGCTTGATCACTGTGACAAGTAGGTTTTTGTGCAATTCCAAGGCAAATTCAGATGAAGAGGAATGACTTCCAAGCAGATGCCAAGACAATGCTCTAATAATTTGTGTATTGAGACTGTATCAGCACACGATCAATAATGGCAGTCTCGTCATGTTATCACACCAATGGAGTTCCGTGTCCTTTACAAAACAAAAAGACACGCATTATACACCACAAAATTAAATATATGCCTGCCTGCTGTGAGACATAAACTGTTTTTGGCTGCTGCAGTCTTTATTGCCATAGCCCCTGTTTATTAGAACTTCCACATTCTTTTTCTTCTCTACCCACAAAGTTCGTGCAACTCATTTATCACTCTCCCCTCAACCCCTTTCCCTGTTTATCTCTCTCGCTGTCTAGCTCTCTCTCACTCATTAGCATCATATTCGAGCAGCATTTTATTTGCAGGCTGAAGGCAGCATTTTATATAAACCAACTAGGGAGGTACTGTTCCTATCAGGAAACTAGAGAAAGAGACAGAATGGTGGACGAGACCTGGGGAGAGAATCCTGAGGACTATTTGTTGTTGCCCTCACACATCCCTAGGGATGTGATGCTTCATCATTGGGCTTTTTGCTCCTCGTAGGGCCGGTGCTGCAGTGCCCTACAGGTCCCCCGAAGGGTCACTTTAGCGGAAATCTTTAGATGTATGATGAAAAGTGCAAGTCTGAGGGCATCCTAGATGTGTGGGGCGATAGTGTGTTTGAAAGTGACTAATTTAAAATTGTGTAGGAGATATCCAATGAATCTTTAATATGAAGATTCTCCTGACAGGGTTAAAAAACATAAACAGGTTGATGCTACCATGGGGATATGATGTACCCAAGTAGCTACACGTTTAAGGGTGTAATGTAATCAGGTCAACATGTTTGGTGCCCTACGATCTAAAAAGATCCATGGCTCTTCTTCAGGACCAAGCTAAGGAGGTAGAGAACCTACCCCACAACTATACTATATCGTAATGTGTAGTGAAGGTATCCCAAGTGAAAGAACATACCTGGTAAAAGGTTAAAAATAGTCACCCAACCTAAGAGAAAATAGGGGGAGAGAAACAGTAGAATAAAAACTAACAGATTACAATTCTGCATATCCTCGTATCTGGTATAAGTCATCTGGATCACTATCCCAATGCCAGAATGTCTCCAAAGGTAGACATATGCATGCTGTGATTGGCACTGGTTCATTGCCAAATTGTGAAAAACATGACATAGACACACACAGGTATCATGGCAGGCTGGTGGACAGACATAGTACATACAATACACCATGGAGAAACCTGTGTAGGTGTCACACAGTGAATCGCATTTTGACAAGTAATTGTCAGTGTGACTAGATGGTCTTACTCTTAACCTTTAGATCAACCAGTCTATTCCCATAGGTCGGAACAGAGGTTAGCGCTCAGCTGCTAGCTGCAACGTAAAAGGTAATGGTATTGGAGTGAACATGCCACAAGGTTACAGTAGTAAAAGAGCCAAGCGTTTTGGGCAAAGTCCTAGAGAGGTATCAGAGGCCTTAGTACTTATGTGGCCCATATGCATGGAATGCACGAGACCTACCCTCCCCTGCTCACACGGATCAATACAGAACAGAGAAGGCGGTCGGCTTTTAACATATGGCTAAATTGGAAAATCGCCATCAGGTGTTTGGGTCTGCCGTGCTGGGATATCCTGATTGGATAACCCAAGTATTGACGTGAGCGGGTCTACTGCACTGGGCTATCCAGGTTGGATAACCCGAGTGGTGACATGAGCGGAGGCAGGTCTGGGCCACAGGCTAATTTCATGTTATTTGTAAGCGGCCATCTTGTAATGTGTCTGTAAACAATCCTACGGCCAGTTGTATTATATACATGTAGTGTTGCGCTCCTTCCTGGTGCATCAGAGAATAATTAAATGTGCACCAAAGTCTATCCTGAACACACAAGTGCTTTGCCACTGAATGCAGTAAATATAGAACGCTTCATGTCGGTTTTCCAATATGACCCGTAAACTGCTGTGGTACGACTTCCTTGTATATTGTTGGAAGGAGGAGAGGTCCGAGCCAATCCTAGGCAGAAAGACCAAACTCACAATAAGGGGCAAAGTATTTCTCTCAATAAGGGGCTTTGCATGGGTCGCCTATGTCAGTCTTTTCATGGCGGCCATCTTGTAACATATAACGTGTCCATAGATGCCCCAATTGGGTGATACATGGTAATGTAGTAAGCCTATGGTGTACAGACAAAGGTGAGTAGTGCACCAATTTGTTCAATAAGACCCATGGTCACTTCTGTTGGTGCACAATGGTACAGTGAGAGGGAGAGACACGGCTCGGTAATGTAATGCATATAATATGTCACAGTGATGGTCGTAATGGGACGTGTCGACTCCCAGGGGCAAGGTTTCAGTTGGGCAACTACATTGGAGTGGATATTAGAAAATTAGAGATATTTATCTAGGATGACCAGAGGACACGTGGAGTGTGTGTATCCATCTCAATAAGGGGGGAGTCAGTTTTTAGCAGATGTGGCCTAAAAGGATGAAGTCAGCTTTGAAGGAGAGATGCAAATAGAAAATACGGCATCACCATGGATAGGACATCAGTGGATATGGCGAGCCTATCTGGGGGAGTCCTGGAAAAATATTCCTGATTGGCCGATCAGTGAATTGCAAGAACCTTACTTGTGCAGTTATATCTCACACCATGGGATCTCGTTATTCAGCCCCTCACTGTTGGTGCGGAGGCAGAAGACCCAGCTCTGTTCTTTCTTGAAGAGACTTGTTGTGTTCCAGATGGGGTTGGCCTCCAGGATGGTCCATCTCAGGTCATGAGGGGAGTGTCTGAGGTCGTTGAAGTGGTTGCACATCCTAGTGGCACTCCGTCCGCAACAGATCGTACTCTGGTGTTCCGTAATCCTCGTCTTTACTGCCCTTGTGGTCATACCTATGTAGAGGAGATCGCATGGGCATGTAATCAGGTAGATACAGTTTTTGGTGTTGCAGTTGGTATATTGTTTTTGCACCCAGGTGAAACATGGGCCCAGTTTGATTTCCTGCAAGTGTTGAGTGGATGATCATGCACCACAGGATACACATGGGTGGTGCCCGTGACCGATGGAAGGACCCATACGGTATTCTGTGTGGGCGTCTTCTTGGTGTGTCGTCTGGTATGTACCAGGAGATCCTTTAGGTTGTGTGTGCGCCTGAAGTCAAACCGTGGCCATGGAACTTGCAGAGAGCCTGTGTTGAGAATGTCCCAGTGTTTTTCATCACAATGCATTTGATTTGATTCGAATTTGGGGTAACACTGGTCACACACGTCATGGCATCTTCATTGGATTTTGTGTTGGTCCGCAAAAGAGCTTCCTGGTGGTTGTTGCGGTCTCTCTTCTCAGCTTGTTTGATGACTCTAGTCGGGTAGTATCTGGCGGATAAATTCCCACCGAGTGTCTTTGCTTTGTTGTCATAGTCCTTTAGTGAGCTACAATTTCTTCTTAGACGCAGGAACTGTCCGTAGGGCAGGTTTTCCCGTACAGTGTTAGGGTGGTGACTGTCAAATAACACTAAGCTGTTACAATCTGTGCTTTTGTTGTAGGTTTTGGTACATAGGTGCCCATCCTGAATTGAGATGAGTAGGTCCAGGAACAGTATCTCTTTTGTAGATGATGACTGTATGAACCTTAGGTAAGGGTTCAGAGGGTTGATCCAGTTCCCGAATTCATGGCATCTGGTCTCATCCCTCCTCCAGAGGATCAAGATGTCATCAATATATCGTCTCCATATGATGATTTTCTCAGTGAAGCGGTCGTTAGCAGACAGAATATGTTCTGTCGCGAAATGGGCCATATAGAGGCAGGCCAGGCTCGAGCGAAAGTACTGCCCATCGATGTCCCTTGTATTTGGTGGTATATCTGAGTCTTGAACTTGAAAAAGTTGTTTTTTAGTGCCATTGTGGCACACTCAATGATGAAGTCAATGGGTGTGCTTTTTGTCCAGGTTTCTGCTCTTAGGCAATTCTCAATTACTTCAATGGTGGCGTCTTGAGGGATGTTTGTATACAACGCTTCCACGTCCAGAGTTATGAGAAGGTCAATCTCGGCAACCAAGTTTAACACGTCCCTGGTGTCCTTGAGGAACGATGGGGTTCTCTTGGCCAGGGGTTGGAGATAATGGTCACAGAAGTGACTGAGTGGTTCCAGTAGGGATCCGATGCCCGAGACGATGGGTCTTCCTGGCGGTGGATTCAAACCCTTATGTATTTTGGGTAGTATGCCCCTTATTGCGAGTTGAGTCTATCTGCCTAAGGTTGGCTCGGACCTCTCCTCCTTCCAACAATATACGAGCAAGCCGCACCACAGCAGTTTAAAGGCACTATTGGTAAACTGACATGAAGTGTACTGCACTTCAGTGACAAAGCACTTCTATGTGTCCAGGATAGACTTTGGTGCACATTTAATAATTTTCTGATTCACCAGGATGGAGCGCAACACTACAAGTACATAACACAACTATCCGTAGGATTGATTACGGACACATTACAAGATGGCCACTTACAAATGACATGAAGCGAGTCTGTGGCCTGGACCTGCCTCCAATCATGTCAGCACTCGGGTTATCCAATCTGGCTATCCCAGTGCAGCAGACCCGCTCACGTCACTACTCGGGTTATCCAATCAGGATATCCCAGCATGGCAGACCCAAACACCTGAGGGCAATTTCCAATTTAGCCATATGTTAAAAGCTGACCGCCTCCTCTGCTTTATCTTGATCTGGGCGAGCAGAGGTGGTGAGGTCTCTCGTATTCCAAGTGCATGAGCCACGTAAGTACTACAGCCTCTGGTGCCTCTCTAGGGCTTTGCCCCAAACGCTTGGCTCTTATACTACTGTAACCTTGTGGCACGGGCACTTCAATACTACTGCCTTTTACGTTGGAGCTAGAAGTTAAGCGCTAATATCTGTTCCGATTTATGGGACTAGACTGGTAAATCTAAAGGGTAAGACCATCTAGTCTCACTGACAATTATTTGTCACACTGCGATCCACTGTGTGATACATACACAGGTTTCTCCATGATATATTGTATGTACTATGTCTGTCCACCTGCCTGCCATGTTATATGTGTGTGTCTATATGTCACAATTTGGCTATGATACAGTGCCAGTCACAGCATGCATATGTCTACCTTTGGAGACATTCTGGTATTAGGATAGTGATCCAGACGACATATTATACCAGATATGAGGATATGCAGAATTGTAATCTGTTTGTTTTTATTCTACTGTTTCTCTCCCCCTATTTTCTCTTAGGTTGGACAACCATTTTTAACCTTTTATCAGGTATTTTCTGTCACTGGGGATACCTTCACTACACATTACGATGTAGGTGTGGGGTAGGTTCTCTGCCTCCTTAGCTTGGTCCTGAAGAAGCACCGTGGATCTTTTTTAGACCGTAGGGCACAAAACATGTTGACCGGATTACACTAGTGACTACACCCTTAAACATGTTAGCTACTTGGGTGCATCATATCCCCATGGTAGCATCAACCTTTTCATGGTTTTGTAACCCTGTCAGGAGAATCTTCATATTTAAGATTCATTGGATATCTCGTATATAGTTTAAAATTAGTCACTTACACATACACTATCGCCCCACACATCTAGGTTGCCCTCAGACTTGCACTTTTCACCATACTGCTTAAAAAAAACAAAAGATCTCCGCTATAGTGACTCTTCGAGGGACCAGTAGGGCATTGCAGCGCCAGCCCTACGAGGAGCAAAAAGCCCAATAAAGAAGCATGACATCCCTAGGGATGTGTCAGGGCAACAAGAAATAGTCCTCAGGATTCCCTCCTCAGGTCTCGTCCACCATTCTGTCGCTTTCTGTAGTTTCCTGAGAGGAGCAGTACCTCCCTTGTTGGTTTGAACACTGCTTTCGGAGCCCAGGCACGGGACCTTCATTGGCTCCTAGTCCCCCCCCCCCTTTGTTTGTTTCAAAACATTTTATATAAAACATATTCCATTTACTAAGCCTTAAATAATGCAACCAAACTATGAGTATGTTGTTTTTTAAGAACAACACATACCCTATAAGTTCTATTAGGATTTCACCTGAGCTAAGCAACATTTCCACCAAACATAAGCCCACTGTACTTCCCTCCATCAAATGCATTCCTCTGGAGTTATAGACAAAAAGATAACCATCCGTTCTCTCATGAAAGTCAATGAGGCTTGCCACTATTCATATTGATCCAAATAAAGGGAGCATCACTATATATTACCTGTATGTAAATTGTCTGAGCTGATCAAAGGTTGTCACAATTGGTGGCAGCTAAATGGGTCGCCCTCACGTCAATGCAGCCCTTTGAAGTTACGTCTGAATAAGTAATTGTACATGTCCTATAGGACAATCACATTGGCTCTCAAATATTTATGTTGCTTTTCAAACACACCTCATCCCCCTACAAGGTCCATGAGGATTTAGCCTGAGCAAAGCAATGTTACCACCAAAACATTGGTCCATTGTGCCACCCTCCAACCAGTCCATGTCTATGGAGTTATAGACAAATACATAACCATACTTTCTTTCATGTCTATCAACTTGTCTCACAAATATTTATATTGATCCTAATAAAGGGAGCATCCCTCTACCTCACCTGTATGTAAAATGTCTGAGCCAAGCAACAGGTGGCACCAAATAGGTGACCCTCATTTCAATGCATTCCTATGCAGTTACGTCCAAATAAGTAATCATACTTGTCTTATAGGAAAATCAAGGCCCGCGCTACGATCTCTCCACTGGCTCCCGGTACAAGAGAGAGTCAACTTCAAGGCCCTCTGCATAGCCCATAAGTCGCTGGATGGGAATGGACCCCCCATCAACAAAGCCATGATTCACCCCTACAGGGCGAACAGGAAACTCTGCTCAAACGAGCTTCACCTTGCTGCGGTCCCTAGGATCAAAAAGGCCAGAAGCGGCGGACGGCTTTTCTCATTCAACGCGTCCAGACTTTGGAATGCCCTTCCGCTGCACCTCCGCAGGGAACCAAACCACCTAATGTTCCGGAAACAACTAAAGACCTGGCTTTTCCCCTAGGGGTCCTGCCCTCTAGTTACGGCTTCAGCGCTGGGATGCTCCCGGGTAGCCATGGGCTATATAAATGTCAATTCAATTCAATTCAATATTGGTTCAAAAATATTTATGATGTTTTTCAAACATGTGACATCCTAAATGGTCATGCAGACTTAGCCACCTTTTCTTTCATGAAGATCAACTTGGCTCACAAATATTCATATTGATATTAAGAAATGGATTACTCCTCTACACTACTGATTACCTGAGCCAAGCAACAATTTGTTGCAACAGATGACACCTAATGGGAAGCGCTCATTTCTGTGCAATTCTAATCATTCACATACTACTAAGTAACTATAGTTTTCCTAAATGAAAACCACATTGGTCACAAATTCTTACGTTGTTTTTCTTACACACCGCATTTTCTTACATCTTCCATATATTGGTGTTTGGTAGTGGGTGTGGTTGGTTTATAATGTGTCCTGTGAATCTAAGGCATTTATTGGGTTGGTGTCTGATGTTGGTATTGGTGGATGATGTTTTTTGCGTGAACGTATGAAGGTAAGAGCTTTAGTGTTTAATGTGTGTGTCGCGTAAGACGGAGTGTGCATTGGTGTTTGCTGTTATGTGAACATATATTGTTGGATATGTGATCGTATGATGATGGATATGTTGACCTACTGTGTTGGTTGTGTGGCGGTACAATGGTGGATGTGTTGGTATATGATTTTGCTTGTGTGTATATATGTTGTTGGCTGTGTTGCAGTATGATGGTGGGTGTGTTACAGTTATTATTCTGGGTGAGTTGCCAAAAGATGGTGACTATGTTGGAATATGATAATGGTTGTGTGAACGTATGATTGTAGATGTATTGGTCTCTCATAGTGGGGTTTTTGGTGCGTGATGTTGGTTGCACGGATGTGTGGTGAGGGTGTGCTGGTGTATGATGGTGGTTCCGTGGAAATATTATGGGGGTGGGGGAATGGACTTATAATGTTGCCTGTGTTGACATTTCATATTGGATGTGTTGGCTTATGATGTTGATTGTGTAGATGCACAAAAGATGGTGTGTGACTATGTGGGTTGACTTAATTGTGAATGTGTTGGCACATTATGTGGATCATGCGTATGCTTAATGGTTGTTTTGTTGGTGTATGATGTTTATTGTGTGGCTATATATTGGTCGTTTTGTTGACCCTTGATGGTAACTCAGTGTGTACATGAACTGGTTTAGTAGGGAAGGTGTTGGACTTTAAATCCAACACCATTCCACCAATGCACCCACCTAAGGCAAGCCGTTCTAATGATTTGCATGCTTAACGAATGCGTACTAAAGATGCGTTCGTTCTATTGCCAGCACTGTGAAGGCGCAGCGGGATTCCAGCTTCTTTCTGAAGGATGTTTCCCATTTTTTTTTTTTTTTTTTATAAATCTTTTTATTGAAAAAAGGCATGTGGAATAACAGAGACACAGCATTACACATGTAGACATTGGCACACAGTGTTATAGCACATCAAAGATCCTTTTCCCCCACTCCAGCATAACTGATGTCGGGAAGAACACATTAATCGACCTCAATAGCTTCTTCCCCCCGGCCCTCTGGTGGTTCACATATTTCTCCCCGGAAAGTGTTCCAAGGCCCCCAAATTTGCGACCATTTTTTCGGGCAGCCCCTGGAGACGTAAATAGGTATCTCAGTCACCATGCACCAGTCCATGTCCTTGGCCCAGTCCGCAATGATCGGTGAAGTCAGAGCCCTCCACAAACGTGCAATGTTCCGCTTTGCCACCATAAAGCCCAATGTGACCCATGTCCTTTCTCTGGCTGTAAGATCAGTGGGGCCCCATATGTTCAACAAAATCAGTTTTATATTACACTGTAGCCGTCGCCCCATCACTTCCTCTATCACTGATACCACCCCCTCCCAGAATTTCTGAATTATATTGCATTCCCAAAGTGTATGGATGAAGGTGCCCTCTTGGCCGCACTGACGTGTACACCCACCGTCTGGGGCGTATCCCATATGAACCAAGGAGGGCCCAGACAGATACGTCCTGTGAAGGATTTTTAGCTGAACCAGTCGGAGTCTGGAGGAGATGGCCACCTCACGGGGGAAGCCACCGCGGCCCGCCACTCCTCATCCTCCAAGCCGGCAACGTCGTGGTCCCATTTAGTTCTGAGCCGCATTAAGGGATCGGTCATGTTGTTGATTAGCTTCTTGTAGATAAGGGATATGGCCCGATCCGGCAGGTCCCCATCAAGAATCCTGTCTTCCAGTGGGGAGGAGTCAGGGAGGGCTGCACCCTTGGGGAGAGCCGATAGTAGCGCGTGCCTAATTTGAAAGTATCTGAACTGCTCGGTGCTGGCCATTTCATATTCTTGACGTAAGTGAGCAAACGATATGACTTTCCCGGATCTCCAAAGGTCTCCAATTCTGGAGATACCGATGGTATCCCATTTGTCGAACCCCAAGGAGCGCGACAGCCGACCCAGCTGGTCACAGTGCCAAAGTGACGTGGCCTGTGTAAGCTTACCCTCCCAACCCAGGCTTTTAGTGGCTTCTTGCCAGATGTGCACAGCATGTTTTGTCGAGCCAGTCAGAACTTTCCCCTGGGATTTTGTATAGAGGGCTCCCACGAACCCACCCCCCGGGAGGAGCCATCGATCAATCTGAAATGCCGGGTCATCCTGTCGCCGGTATGTGCATTGGTTAATGGCAGCGAGCTGCGAGGCCCAGTAGTATCTTTTCATGTCTGGGAGTCCGATGCCACCATCGAACCATCCCAGTGTAAGCTTGTGCGTGGCTATGCGGGGTGGTTTACCCTCCCACAGCAAGTCCCGCACTGTGCCCTCCAACTCTTTAAAGTAGGATGCCGCGACCGGAAGAGGTGTATTTTGTAATGCGTACAGAAGACGGGGGAGGGACATCATCTTGAATAGGGCTGCTCGCCCAAGGAGGGTCAGGGAAGCGATTTCCAATGTAGAACGTCAGATTTGAGGCGCTCTAGTGGGGGCCGGAGGTTAGTTTCATATAATCGCGTCAGATCTTTAGATACCCAGATCCCCAGATATTTGAAGCCATCAACAGCCTCCGTCAGCTGGCACCCCCGGGGAAGTCGCGGTCTCTGCCCACTAAGGACATAGAGAACCGATTTTGACCAGTTGATCCTATAGCCTGAGAACCTGCCAAAGCTGTGAAAGATATCCATCACCGCATTAAGGGACCTTGCCGGGGAAGCGAGATAGAGCAGGATATCATCTGCATACAGTGATATACGGTCCTCCCTGCCACAAGCCCAGTTAAGGCCTCGGATGGTGGGGGCCTGGCGGATCCAGGCTGCTAGAGGTTCCAAGGCCAAAGCAAAAAGAAGTGGTGACAGGGGGCATCCTTGCCTGGTGCCCCAACCGAGAGAGAAGACCGGGGACTTTCGATTATTTACAATCACTTGTGCCAATGGTTGACAATACAAGAGACGTACCCAGCTGATAAATTCCGGGCCAAATCCCAGCTTGCTTAGCACAGCGAACAGGTATGGCCATTCTATGGTGTCAAAGGCCGAAGCAGCGTCCAAGGATGCCACAACTGTGTCTTCTCTGATCGTATCTGCTCTACATAGCACTGCGTGCAGTCTGCGGAGATTAAGAGACGTATTTCTTGCGGGCATAAACCCGGATTGATCCGGGTGAACCAAATTGGGAAGAACCGATAGCAAGCGAGTGGCGAGAACTTTTGCGAGGATCTTAGCCTCGCAATTAAGGAGCGAAATGGGTCTATATGAAGAACACCGATCGGCGGGTTTACCCGCTTTGTGGATAACAATGATATTGGCTAGTCTATGATCTTCAGGGAGGATTCCGCGGTCTTTACTTTCCTGGAACATGGCGGTGATAAACGGGGCGGTCACGCCCGCCTTGAGCTTAACCAGTTCTATAGGGATCCCGTTAGGGCCCGATGCTTTCCCCCCCCGCAGATCGTGAATGGCCCTCTCCACTTCGGTCGCTGTAATATCTTGGTCTAAGTCAAGACTCTCCTCCTCTGTGACCACCGGCATGCGTATATCACGTAAGAGGGAAGAAGCCTCTTCCTCCGAATGGGTCGTGCTGGAAGAGTACAGGGTCTGGTAATACTTACCAAATGCATCCGCGATGTCTTGTGGAGCTGTGGTTCGGGAATGTGAATCGATGGCAATTTCAGCCACCACGCGCCGTGCCCCGTCTCTACGATCTAGCCAGGCCAACAATTTGCCTGCCTTGTCGCCTACATCGTAGATCCTGCTAAAGGTAGCCCGATACTGTGCCTTAGCCGCATCCGTGGCTAGGTCCGAGAGCTCCTTAGTTTTAATACGAAGCTGTTGACGCACTTCTTCCGAGTCATGCGATCTAACTGTGCGTTCCAACTCCAGGACCTCGCCCTCGATACGTGTCACGGCGGCCGTCTTTTCCTTGCGTTGCCCTGCAATTTGCCCCAGGATCGACCCGCGGACAACAGCCCTATAGGCCTCCCAAAGCGAAACGGAAGAGCTGACTGATCCCAGGTTTTCTTGGAAATATAGGTCTGTTTCGGTCAGAACCTTATCCCTAATGAGGGGGGTCGTGAGATACCACGAGTTGATCGGTGCCACGCGGCCGACCGAGGGCTCCCCGACCTCTAATCTGCACAATATGGGGGAGTGATCCAATATGCCCCTGGCCAATTGTCGTATTTCTTTGACGATATGTAGATGTTGTGTAGGAGTAAGCACATAGTCAATGCGTGACATGGTGCCATGGGAGCTCGATAGGTGTGAGTATTGGAGTTCTTTAGGATGCAGGCACCTCCAAACATCCGCCAGTCCCAGTGCACCCAAGAAGCTATGAATCACGTTACCCGAGACCGGTAGGACCTTCCGGGGCCAGCGATCCAGGGAGTCCGAGACAATGGAGTTAAAATCCCCACCAATCAGTAACCGCCCTTCGGGAAGGCCCAGGAGAAGGTCGCCGAGATCAACAAATGCTTGCGTGTGGAGGCCCGGTGGAATGTATACTGAGATCAAGTTGATGATGGCTCCCTCCCAAGTTCCAGACAGGGCTACAAATCTACCCAGTGGGTCCTCGCGGATCGAGTTAATCGTTAAGGGGAAGGATTTGCGAACAAGGATGCCCACCCCTCGGGAACCTGACCCAAAAGCGGAATGGGCCACCATCTGAAAACCCCATCGAGACAGGGCCTTACAACCGTTGCCCAGCAGGTGGGTCTCCTGTAGAAACACGACATCCGGTAAGTGTCGTTTCAGGAATTGGAGAACCACCCCCCTCTTTATTCTGTCCCCCAACCCGATTACATTCCATGAAAGCAACGTAAGTTTCTGTCTAGTCGATGTACCCATCAGTTGAGATTAGTGACATAAGATGCTCCGGGGAGGAACAAGCCAGGGGGGAGTACATGTAAGGAGTGCCCTACAGCGCTAAATTGTAAGGTCAATAAGAGTGTGGCCAATACTGTGTCTCCTGCGGTTGACATGTGAATTCGAGAATACAAACCATGCCTGCACAACAACAATGCCCAAACCAAAACAAAAAAACAAACCCCCTCCCCCCATCCCACAGACCCAATGATGAGGCAATCCAGAGAGGAGCACAACCTGTGGAAAGTGAGGAAGGGTTCTGCGACATTCCCAAGCATTGTGGACCATGAGAGCGTTACGAACACTGCACCTGCCGTTATTTGCATCTGAAACCAATCGAACATGCCATGTCTAAACAAAAACAATGCTAAAAACAAAACCCCAAAACGATCCCCTCCCACCCACCCCCTAAACCCGAAATACTTCCCCCCCCCTGCCTCCCTGCTTGGCGGTAACAAAACCTCCCGCCCCCCAAACTAGCAGAGTGCCTATCGCCCACCCTTCCAAAAACGTACGGGGTTGTGCAATCGAACCGAGCACCTATCTGTGAAAAGTTTTAATATACCGACAATAACCTTGATTATCAAACATGTTTATATTAAGAGCATTAGTTAGGGCCTAAAATACGCCCCACTACGCCCACATAGTCAACCGGGAAACAGGCAAAGTTCGGGGAGATCAGCCCCGCCAGGACCGACGTGACAGAAGAACTCAATAGAACAAAGTCTGACGCCTCTGGCGTAGGGAACTCTATCCCCACAGCTCTCCGGCTATCTGGACCACTCCAGCATTCAAAGGGAAAATATACAGACCAGTCATTCAGCATCTCCAGCCACCTCATTCAAGTCCTGCGAGCCGCCACCAGAGGCCCGGGCGTCCTCGTCCTTTCTTACGCCACGACGAGGGCCGCCGCGGCGACCCGTTGTACGCCAGCCCTCCAACCAGTCCCAGGTCTCCTCCGGGGTGGTGAAGAACCAGGATTTCCCCTCCGATTCTACTCTCAGCTTGGCCGGGAACATCATAGCATATTTCAAGTTCTTATCACGGAGCGCTTTTTTCACTTCCAAAAAACTGAGTGTGAAGTCCGGAAAGAAGGTGATGCGGCTGTTTTGGAATTCCACTGGCGGGGCGGAGCGGGCACCTTGCAGGATGACATCCCTGTCGCGGAAATTGAAGATCTTGGCAAGAAGTGGTCGCCGGGGGGCTCCAGGCCCCGGCCTGCCGCCCGGCACCCGGTGCGCTCTTTCCACGGAGAAGAAGTTGGAGAGTCCCCGCGGCTTAAGGTAGGTAGTGATCAGGTCTTCCACAAAGAGGCCCGCCGATGGCCTCTCCGCTCGCTCCGGAACCCCAATTATGCGGACATTGTTGCGCCTGGAGCGCCCTTCATAGTCATCCAACTGCGCTTCCAGCTTTGCCGCTTGTGTTTGCAGGTCGTCCACTTTTCTTTGGAGCGCGGACGTGTCTTCCACCAGGGAGGTCGCCTTGATTTCAACATCCTTCAGGCGCGAGTTTATTGAGCGCATGTCTTCTCTAATGAGGGACACTTCTGTTGACACCGTGTCAATACGCGACTCCAAGGATGTGCGAACGGTGGTGATGGCTTCTAGAATGTCCTGCAACGTTGGTTCCTTTGGCTTCCCACCGGATTCGGGCTTGTCGGATACGGTTGGACCTCCTTTGGGGCTCGCACCCGGGCCACCCTCCCATGCGTATTTCGTCAATTTGGTCTGGAGCGCTGCCTTCGAACTGCGACCCCCGGCCATGATGTATATTGAACCCACCGATGGGGCTTACTTGCGGTTGGGTCGGGGTACTGTACGCGGCAGAAGCAACGTTACCACTAACGTCCACCCCGCTGAGCGATGCCGTCCGGCAACAGCTGGAGCCCGCGTCTCGGGTACCCTCTTCTGAAAACCTCCAGTACTAGGGTGTTGTTACGTGCGTGCCAGGGCCACCCCGGGAACACGTCTCGGCCGTACTTCGGGTTTAGCGTTAAGAGAGTGAGAGGGGTGTCCGTCTGCCCAACAACTTTGAGGCCAAGAGGGCAGGGCAGCGACGCAATGTCGGTGGGTAGCCACGGGGGGCTACAGCAGCGTCACAACGAGCGGACTCCCAAGTGTTGCAGTCCAAGGCAAGAAGTGGCACCAATGCACCGTCGTCGTTTATAATACGCGTCCGTTGCGGGCGCGCGTCTGTGTGGTAGTTCTTACAGCGTGGCTGCCCTGTGACAGTGGTCCCGAGCTGTTCTGAGGCACAGAGCACAGGGTCGCTGGATATCCTTCCAGCAGCTCAACGAGAGGCCAGGTGGCGCACCCCCCTCCCGGCCGGATCGGGGCCACCTCCTCACCTTGGCCCTCCGCAGGTATTATGTACCGCAGCAGCGGTCGATGCAGTCACAGGTTCTGTGCCTTTCCGGCCGCTCCGATCCTCACTCGGCTCCAGCCCGGCCAGGCGCCGGAGCGTCAGCGACGAGTCCACTGCAAATCGCGGCCCGCAAACTACGGCCGCGCGGTCCAGGGCTCCTCCGCCCGACCCAGCGTGGCGCCGCCGGCACAACAGCCCGGCCCCCAAAGACGCTCAGCCTGGGGATCGCACGCTGCCAGGATCTCTCCCCGTCACCAGGCCGCACGGCCGCGCCTCTGTCTCGATGGTGCTGTCTTTCAGTAGCTCGGTCCCGGCCACAGGAGGTATCAATCTGCGCCGCAGCTCCTCCGGTTTCAGATATTTGATGTTAGAGCCCCAGTTTGGGCAAAATTGATCGGATTTTCAGCGGATTTAGTACGCGGTCGACGGAGCCGACAGCTTAGGCAGCCATCTTGTTGCTCGGCTTAGCCACGCCCCCCCGGATGTTTCCCATTTTTAGTCAAATAACTGGACCCAAGTTATCCTGAAAAAAAGAATAATATTCAAGAACTCCCTCGGGATAGCCCAACCCAGAATCGAGTGCGCCCTGGTAGTACCATCTTACCAGGGTGGGACGCGGTGGCCTATGATGAAGCATGTCACATTATGTGAGTCAACCTCGTCCAAATCTTGGAATTTCCAGGTTTAGCAGGAGAAACACCAGCAGATTCCAAACAGGATCATTAGAGTAGCTACTGGTATTTCCCCCAGATGCTCTTATCATAAGGACACCACGGCAATTGTTGTGTTGTACAGTTACGTCAGAGGCGGGCTTGGGCCCTTTTTAGCCTCTCTCTTTCTCCCTAGGTGTTACATATGGTCTTAATATTTACCACACCTTACGCCTTGCCCAGGGCCGAGGTGGGGTAAGTTACTCTCCCCACCCTAACTTTGACCACGGGCATGGAGGAGCTTAAAGTATATTGGAGCAGGTGGCCTGTCACCCACCCCTACGCCCTGAGGAATAGAAAGTGGGCAGGGTTACAGCTGTCCTGCTTCTTTGTAACCTGCTGCATTCCACGGGCTACATAGGAGCCAATCAGAGTCATCTTCCCCACCCTTGCACCTTCTTTTCCCAATTGGGAACAGGTAACCACTTCTCCGTGGCCACAGAATGCAGGCTGTCATGAAAGGGAGGGTCTATTAGCACCTGCTTCTGCGCCCTGTTTCAAATTGAGAACCGAGCACAGGAGAGGATAAAAGGTGGACACGACTCATTTCTCCATGGCAGAATTCAGCAGGCCACAGAGGAGCAGGTCACTTGTCACCCATGCCCATGCCGTGGCTGTGTTTCTCAACTGGCAACAGTGTGTAGGGATGAATGACTGGCAACCCTGAAATGTCCCGGTCTTCTGGCAAATGGCAAAAGGCAAAATCCCTACTACCAGGTATTCTCTATATGTGCATAGGCCTACTACTGTGGATAGGACTACAACAAAAATGTGAACATGTGAAGACTGCATTTGACAGTACACTGACTGTACACATAATTTTGACCTGTTTCTGCCCATTACAACATGCCCACTCATATATGTGAGAATACTGTTTTTATCTGTGTAACAACACTGGGTGGTGGGCCTCTTGTTGTTCATCACAAATTCCAAAACATTACGTCACAGATATGAGGGGGAATTCTATTTTTTTAAAAACTTTTGCAGGGCATTCTGGATTAGACAAAGTGCTGACATTTACACAAGCCAGACCACTTAGGACTCCCCGAACTGTGTAGTTTTCTGTGTAGTTGACAGTTTCTGAATAGTTAATAGTTTTTTGTGTTCCCGTTGAATCAGGACCCAAACACTGTAGCTACACACACATCATAAAGTGAAACTGATTCCGACCTCCTTTCTAGCACTTTCCATGGTCACGTTCTTGGGCTTTTCTTGTACTAGAGAATAGGTCAGACACATTTTGGATTTTTTTTCTTAGGCTAAAAACTTATCCAAACAGTATCTGCCTCTTTGCTGCAGACAAACAGATTATGCATGTTACAATGCTTCTCTTAGACAAAGAAACATGGCGAAATAAAGGAACTAGGTGGAATTGAATCAAGAGAGGGATGAGGGACAACCCTATTCCATCCCCTTCCAATTCACACTTCCTGATTTAATTCTTATGTTAGAGAAGTGGGCGGGGATAGTAGCAGTGAAAGTGGGATTGGTGCGGAGCTGCTCCTTCCACACTCTCATAATAAAGCGGATCGAACTGATGGGCATGGCTAGAGAAGAGCTGGAGGCAGTAATAGCTCCTCTTTGCCCCTTCTGTAACCCCACCCACCAGCTCAATGCTTGCTAGGACATGGGAGGGTCTAGGGAATATCTCCTTGGTCCATTAGATTTGTGTGTGGCATCACCCATGACATCGCAAGCAGATCAATGAGGCGGTCCTTTGGTGAGCCTCATTTATGAGTTTGCCAGTGCTCAGAAGGCATTGGGCACTACCAAACTTTCCAGGCACCCACAGCACCAGGCGGAGATTGTCCCCATTGGGAGGGAACCAAAATGTTTAAAAAAAATTACAAATTATATGTATATACATCTTAAGGGCACCCTGCTAATTCTGCCTTGTGACACATATGGGTCTTTAGGGAAGGCAAATTGTTAAATATCTGCTGTTTATAGACACAGTTTACCAGCACTTGACATTAGATTGTTCAGTGATGCTCATGGATCAGCCTCACAAGTGTCAGCAACAGCCAAGTTGGAGTACCGGTAAGACGGTAAGACATTAAATCTAACTGTCTAGGGGAAGTAAAATTCCTAAAAAGGTGTTCTCAGTTGAACCTAAAAGGGGATTGTTAATAATGGAGCCACACAGGCAGCAGTGCTCCGTTGTCCATGGCTGCCTCCCAGTAGCCACCATGACCAGGGCCTGGTTCTCCTCTTGCCTTTAGGGCACTGACCAGGGGAGTAATAGGGCTATAAGGTTCTGTGAAATAGGCACACGGGAAGCTCTTTCCCCAAAAAAGGCAATCGCCCACCACAAACCCCAAGGGCCAGGCCACATGGCAGGGGCTCTTCAGATGATGCAATAAGGAAGCTTGGCAAAGAGTTCCGTTGGCATAAGTCCTCAGTAGGGACCGTGGCTGCGGAGTCCGGTTTAGGCAAAGAAGGGAGCTAGCCCCAATGGGAGAGAGAAAAGCCCTTCTAAATTGCAGGGCATTCCTTAGTAAAGTCCAAGAGGCCCTGCCACTTGGGTCCATTGTGCCAAGCAGTGTTATAGCACTTGGAGCAACGACAGGTGGCAGAGCATCATAGATGGAAAGTTGCTGGGACAACAAGGAAAGATAAGGACACTGTGTGGCTCGAAATCTCCAGCCAAGAAACCCGCAGGGGCTTGGAGATGCGCCCTCACTGTTTGGGCTAACACAGACCAATCACAGCAGTCTTTTCATGAGTTTATTTAATGTTCAGACATCTGCTACACCTCCACTGGCACCTTTTCAGGGCTGAGACCCAGACTTCTGGCACAGTTTGTGCCTGCTGTCCACGCCGGTGAGTCTTGATGTACACGGGCCAAGTCCTAGATCCTGCCAAATATAGGCAGGTCGAGGACATTTCCCAAAGCACGTCTGGAAAACTGCATTAGGCACAGATTTCCAGGCATACTTCTGGGAATGTCCTGTGATTTTCCCCAAAAGCTCCTTTTCCTGCGTTCAGAATTCTCCATAGTAGGGAACTCTGGAGAGGAGGAAAAGAAGCTTCCCTTGCAAATGTACTTGCTTTTCTCCCCATGGAAAACTTCTTTCCCTGTGAAGAAAGCCCTTCCCCTACACCTGCACCAACTATGGGTGTGATTCATTCCCCCTTCCATCCTGGATGGAGATTTACTCCAGACTTTGGGTGGAAAGGGGTCATATTGGAGTTTGGGGTTGCCAACAATACATGCTTGTGGGCCTGCAGAAACATCCAAGGCAAACAATGCCTTTGAGTCCCGACTTCTCGTGGCGGGGAATCCTGCTGTAGTAAATGTATCTCTACCTGCTTGTGGATTCCTGGCAAGCATAAAAAAGTACATTTGGACATAAAGACTTACATTTATGACTGAATTTAAGTGTGAATAATAGGGCCCATATGTATAGTGACCAGAGTACAACAGGATAGATCCCTATTTAGCGAGATGTATATAATAATAATCCATGTGGTTCTAATACATGGTCTGGTTATTTGTTAAACTCAATAATAGATTTTCTATTTCTGGTCTAAAATACTTTGGGCCTTATTTAGGGTTTTGAGGAGCAGGAGGATTGTCAAACACTGGTGGTCCTCTGGCCTCACCAAACCTGCTGTTCCCCCTCTCTATTTACAGTCAGAAAAACAACAGAGTTATCGTCTGTGGGACCTCTGCTGGCTGCACCAGCAGACACCCCTTACCCCAAGGCCCATATGTTCAGAACTCTCTGGTCATAATGGTGGCTGGCCTGCCCTACTGAGAGTGAGGTGTTGCAGTAAAATGCATGGGAAACGTTAAATGGCCCCTACACACAGGGGCCCCACACGCTCGGCCATTGACTTTTAGTTCAGCAAAAACAAACTCCCACTTTGGGAGTTTTGTTTCTCTGACAAAAAAAGTTTGCAGAGTGGCTGCGTTAAAAATGTGTCCACTCACCAAGCTTTACTGTTGTGAAGGTAGATTCTGTGTCACTGGCTTCTTTCACAGCAGAGAGATCCCCCACTAGGTAAATGGAGATGTCTAATTACTGTGGACTGTCCTTTACCAGGCCTGTGAAGGTCATGACCTTCACTCCTCTGGTGGGACTGATGGAGCAAGGTTTCATAAATGAAACTTGCTTGTATTCAATCCTCATCACAGTATTAATTTATTAAAACTTGTATTGTTAATACTAACCTTTGCATACACTACACGAAAGGGAAGGATGCTTGCTTATGTGTTTTTACTAATGAATAACGCTTGTATGTAATCTAAAATGGCCGCTAAAGCGTGGGAAACTATCTGCGCATGTCTCAACCATATCACGTGTTGTGACGTCTCTCTTTGCTTGGTGGGAAATTTCTGCTTCTGCGCAGTGTGTATTAATATGGCTGCTTGATGTTTTCACATGCTTCAGCTTGCTCTTGTGTTATTCTTAATTTGTCGTTTTCTTAACGCTACTAATGCGGGACAGTATTATAATTAAATGGGAATAGAGTAGAAGAAGTGGGCATACAGTGAAACATTTTATTCTGTGATTTTAATATTTGCTTCTTGCACTTTTATTAGTTCGTAAACTTGGGCCTGGGTTGGTGACCTGAAACTCGAGAGGCAAATGGTTCTGCGCATGTGTCCTGTGTGCCTGCCAAAATGAAGTCAATCTGGACGTCGTCCAAGGCCGCGACCCGATGGCCGAAGATGCTGTACTCTTGCCTTTCCTGTTGCACATTGATACATTGTTTATGAAAATTGGTTTACATTTGTCATGAGACGGGTGGGAAATAAAGCGAATGTATTAATTTGAAGGGGTGGGAATTTAAAAACAATAGGCTTTACAATTTAGGTCAAATCGATATGGTGCGACAATCCACCCCCTGTCCCTGTCCAATCAGAAGTAGTGGTCCCATATTTTAGCAACATTAAGGGGAGGTACATGGGCGTAGAAGGGTATAATAGATATAGAATTAGCTAATTAGTTAGCACAGATGGTGATGCTGCTCAGAGCTTACACGCAGAGCACAGGAGAGCGGAGATGCTGACAGGAAGAGCTCCAGACCGCTAAGCTGATCGATTGCAGACTGAATCCCTGTCCAGAAGAGGTCCTGAGGAGGGGGCGGCGGAGTCCATTAGAAGGAAGGCACAGGAGAATCAAGGAGAAGCCGAGTATCAGAGAGGGGAACGACGCAGGCGTCGTTGTAGAGAGGTCACCGGTCCTGTCCTGATCCTGGAAGAAGTCTTTGCTCTTCATCCTTCCTGGGTCCTATCCTTTACAACTCCTTGGCCAAGGGGTTTGGTTCTCGCACTTAGGTAAATATAATGCAACCTTTAGTTGCGCTGCTATTCCTATCCTCTCCTTTTCTTTAAACACCGTCATTGATTAGCAATAATCATTTCTATGCTTAATCCTGGGTATTGCGATTAAGTACTATGTGGCTCTGTATTTTACTCTGCTAAATCTTTAGATAAACATTTTAAAACTTCCTGACTCAGTGGTTATTTCAGGATTATGTATTATAATGAATGTCACTCATTTTAAACTTCCCAATTAGCAAAGGATTCATTGGTAAGTCATTACTCTTCAATCGGAAGGTAATTGGTAGCAGGGATTTTGATAAAGAGTAACAACTGATAAAACCCAGCGTAAGTATTAGCGTAGTATGAATGTATGGGCCCAAGTGAGTATCTGGTGTATGAATGCTGTTTGCTAATATCGCGCTGGATCAGTTTTCTGGTAATCAGAGGATGGTTACTCTTTGTTAATTGGGTAATGAGAATTGTATTTTTATGAACTAACATCCGTGTATTCAAAAGTTTTGTTTTATGTTGTCCAGAATCCCCGGGGAAAGAATAGCGGATGGTAAGTGGAAGCCATACTGCAGTGAGGTTATCTGCCAGGCAGAAATAGTACTGAAAAGTTAAGCAGGACTTTCAGTACTTGTTAGGGACTCTATGCGTGTGAGTAATAGCAAAAGAGTACGCTGGTGAAAATTTGATGTTATATCACCTAGAAAGGGTAACATTGGAGAAGTAACAGGTATTTCTGGAGCTTGTGTGAAGAGTAAACGGAAGGGTTTTACTCGTAGTATATGTTTAGTAAACGGAAAAGTTTTACTAAGTGTGAGAGAAAACTATCTTTTCTATTTTAGAGAAACTGGCACGATAGCGAATGTTTTATGTTGTTACTGAAATTTAAGTAAGATTTATAGAGAAAATAAAGATTGCGTAAGATTTTGTAAAGGGAGGGTCAGTTGCCGGAGAGGGAGCTGACGTCACAAACGCCGCGCTGGGATTGGTTGAATCAGCGGGTGTGGAACGACTCTTGTAAAGGAGGGGTCAGTAGTCAGGAGCAGTACTGACGTCACAGGTGCCGCGCTGGGATTGGTTGAAACAGCGAGGGACATAGAAACGCAGACTGTAAAGGAGGGGTTGACAGACAAACGTCACCGAAAGGCCGCGTTAGGATTGGTTTAGAAATAAAAGTTAGCAGACACTTGATTGGTTGATATTATAGAAGCTAAAATCTTAGTGGATAAAGATTGCATGTTAGAACGCGATCCGACTTTAACAGGAACACGTCCGGATAGGAGATTCCTAGGTTTTGCAGAATATAATTTTGTACACAGAAGATTAGATAGAATGTACGGAGAGAAGAGAAAAATGTCCTTTCTGCAAAAGATAAAGAATTATTTTAAAAAGGATAAACCAATCAAAACTAGAGAAGGAATTATCATTCCACCAGCTAAAACACCCGCTTCATTCATGATGATGGAGAGAGGTTATCATACTTGTGTATGGATGGAGAATTGGATAGAATTTACCAAAAATGATGGAATACTAGCATTTCCCGAGAATGGCACGTTCAATGTGCGAATTCTACAAAACTTGAGATTGAGGATGAATGATTTAGAACCCAGACCTAGATTAACTCAGTACGAAGCTCTAGAGGAATGGGAAACCGAAGCATTTGAGCGGGACCGATCTAGGAGTAAAAGGGGTTATCCAGGATTTTTCCCCAGATACCTACATGAGTCTAGAGAAGGTCAGATGAAACAATGGAGAAGGGCAATGATAACAGAAGGATTATATCCATTGTTTTCAGCAGAGGAGAAATGTAGGAAGTAAGTGCACAGAAAAGACAAAACATTTAATGAGAAATGAGGAGTCTGAAGACGAATTTATGGAGGAAATGTTAAGAAACCCCCCACCATATCAGGAAGGAACAAGTGGATGCACCCCAAGTGCACCACTGATAAAAACTCCATTAGTGCCACAGGTAATGCATGAATTCACCCCTAGTAAAATACTTCATGACAAAGAAAAAGAAGCCCTAGAAAAGACCAGAACAGAATTAATACAGAAAATAACTCAGATAAAAGTACACCCTGATTCGTTGACCATACCTGTAACAATTGGTCCAGTAGTTCCATTATATGGTACTCAGGGAAGCTGTCCTCCACCGATACTTGCACCTACTCCTGAGAATAATTCCAAAACTGAAGCTCCAGTTATAATTGAGGATCAATTTAGTGACTGTGAATCCACAATATCACTCATGGACTTGCCTATTCGAGGTACTGTAAATAGTACTCCCAGAAAAGATGTACCTGGATGTTCAAAAGATGTAAGTTTAATAACTTCATCGGGAGCAAAAAGTGCCACCATAGTAACACCTGAAGATCTAGAGAAATGGGTACAAGGGTCAGTTAAACAGTGCACACCTCCGAAAATAATGGACATTCATAAATTGAAAGTCGAATTAGAAGAAATAATAGCAGGAAATGTAGGACTAGATCGCTTAAATACCTATGATGAAGAAGAAGAATTATTGTTCCTGTGCAGGAGTATCACCAGAAATGTAAGGTTATTTCATGAAAAATTATCCAATTTAGCACTACAGATGGGAATAGAAATAGGGAGATCAAAGGTACTACAGAAACCCTATAGAGCAGAATTTTCAGACAAAGATTTAGAAAATATGAATGCCTCTGGAAGAAGATTACAAATAAGAGAATTGATGTTAGTTTTACAAAAATGGGGAGACCTAGATAAATGGAGAACTAGGTGGGCCAAGAAAAAGGAAGAAGCACGAACAAGTAGAACAGCATCTGAATATGTGATGAAGGAAACAGGGAAAGCAGATCAAATGTATCCAATGCGAGAAGTTGCGGGAGGAGGATATGTACATGTCCCATGGAGCAGACAGGATATTTTGTCATTTACGAATGATTTTCCAAAGTTGAGAGAAAAACCAATTGAATGGTACAAGCAGGTTGACAGGTTTGTGAAGGTGTCGAAGGTATTGTTGAAGGATTTGGATGGTTTGTTTGACATAGTGGTACCTGCCGATTTGTGGACAGATTGTAAAATTACAGTTGATTGGCCTAGTGACGAATATCCTAGAGATCCGAAAACAGGTGCTCCGTCAAATGATGTGATGAAAAAGTATCAGCAGGTGATAACTTACCTGAAAGGGAAAATACCACCGAAAGAAACAGATTGGGTGAAAATAGATCGAACTACCCAAGAAGCTAATGAATCGGTGCATTCCTACTATGAGCGTCTACTGCAGGTATTTAAACAGTATAGTGGATTTGAGGACATTGGAGACAAGAACATGAGTCAGTTTGCGTATCGATTTGTTTATGGTCTGAAGCCAGAGATTTGTCAGATGATTAAGCAGCACATGTTGTGTTGGCAACGGAAGCCCATTGATGAGATTTTGAAGTATGCAAAATATTGTGGAGACGATATTGAGGATAGACACAAGAAATTGCAGGAAAAAGTGATGTGGGCTCAGGTGAAAATGGCTGAGAAACAGGGAATTAATTTGGAAAATCCAAGTGAAAATCAAGGAAAAGATTCTGGAACGAATGGTGATACTGGGAATGGTGGAAATTTTAGAGGACGAATGAGTAGAGAAGAATCTAAAAAGAAATTTCCTTGTCATGGATGCGGAAAATTGGGGCATTGGAAGTATGAATGTAAAAAGATTCAAAATAATAATGGTCCAAATCAAAATTTAAATCCACAGACGCAGAATGACTCACAGCAGGGTGTAAATCCTCAGAGTCAGTTGCCACCTGCACCTATTCAGGGTAATGTAAGCAGAGCAAAGCATGGTACAGACATATCAAGGAGGAAGTGGTAAGAATGATTATATGACCTCACAATTTCTTTTGCAGGACGATTTCTGTCAATTTAGTCCATGACGGTGCCTAGGAGAGGGGAAGAAGGAGTGCATACTTGGCGCATCCGTACAGGTAGATCAGTCAGGTCCATATGTTGAAGGGAATGTGAAAGGTAATAATATTACTTTCCTTTTGGACACTGGTGCTACCCGGTCTACTGTGAGAACAGCAGACATTCCAGACCTTCCTCTCTCTGGTGAAGATATCCAAGTAGTAGGGGTAGCTAATCAAAGGATTAGAACACCTCTTACCGAGCTCATGGAAGTTAAAATTGGAAATTTCAGAGAAATGCATCAATTCGTAGTGTGTGATTCTAGCCCAGTAAATTTATTAGGTAGGGATTTATTGTGCAAGATGAATTGTACCATTTTCTGCACACCGGATGGTGTGGCAGTTTAGACACCAGATGAAGACCATGTATATAAAATTATGATTGCAAAACAAGGTACAGAAGTAGACGAGATGTTTTCGTTAATAACAAAAGATGAGTTGCCAGAAGAATTAAAAGGTACAGTAAACCCCATAGTATGGGATTTCACCGGAAAGGAAGTAGGACTTATGGCTAAAATAGATCCAGTTAAAATTACTGTAAAAGAAGGTGCAATTTTCCCAAATACCAGACAGTACAAAATGAGTGCAGAAGTAAAAGCAGGAGTCATTGAAGAAATAAATCGAATGATAGAACAAAATATCCTAAGAGAAGTAATGAGTAGCCCATGTAATTCACCTATAATGGGGTTAAAGAAACCTAGTGGAAAATATAGGATTGTTCAGGACCTGAGAAAAATAAATAAGATTGTGGAACCATGTTGTCCCATAGTGCCAAATCCTGCAGTAATCCTATACCAGATTCCGTGGAGTGCAGGATGGTTCACAGTAATTGATTTGTGTCAAGCGTTCTTTTCAATACCATTACATCCAGACAGCCAGTATCTATTTTCATTTAAATTTGAGAACAAAGTCTATGTATGGAATCGTGTTCCTCAGGGGTACACAGAAAGTCCTTCCATTTTCAATCAAATATTGAAAAAGTGCCTTGAGAAACTAGTGATGCCAGGAAGTTCAGTCCTAGTGCAATACATCGACGACTTATTGGTGGCATCGAACACCAGAGAGGACTGTGTTGTTGATTCCATAGCATTATTAAATCTTTTGGCAGAAGAAGGGCATAAAGTCTCACCTGAAAAGTTGCAGTTTTGTACAACAGCTGTTAAGTATCTTGGACACCAAATTGAGAGGGGAAAAAGAAGAGTAACCTCTGAAAGAGTAAAATTAATTAAGAAAATGCAAATGCCTGTAACCCAAAGACAAGTAAGAATGTTTCTAGGAATAGTAGGTTACTGTAGGCAATGGATACCAGGATTTTCCCTACTAGCGAAATCTTTAATTAATATGACGAAAAAGAAAGCAAAGGACCCTGTTGAGTGGGAGGATGAAAGTGTAGAAGCCTTTGTAAAATTGAGAAATGCCCTATGTTCAGCACCTGCCTTAGGCATGCCTGATTATAAGAGAGAATTTGCATTGTTCTGTCATGAGAGAGAAAATTGTGCACTTTCTGTCTTAACTCAGAGACATGGATTAGAAAGACGTCCTATAGCATATTTTTCTGCTACATTGGACCCAGTAGCAGCCGCGTTGCCAGGATGCTTAAAAGCAGTGGCGGCTACTTGTTTGAGCATTGAACAAAGTGAGTCAATTGTGATGGGACATCCTGTAAAGGTGTATGTTCCACATGCGGTTGTGATTCTGTTGACAAGAACACGAAGTCAGCATCTTACTCCTAGTCGGCTGACTAAATACGAAAGAATCATAATGGGTGCTGAAAATGTGACCATGGTAAGGTGTACTATAATAAATCCAGCAACCTTACTACCAGACCCATATTATGAGAGAATTAAAGATGACGAAGAAGATGAACATGATTGTTTACAGATTACAGAATTATGCACAAAACCACGCCCAGATGTTGAGGAACAGCCTCTTAAAAAGCCAGACAGGGAGCTATTTGTTGATGGTTCATGTCAAAGACATGAAGACGGTAAACTAACTGCTGCCTAAGCGGTATGTGAATTAACTGGAATAGTTGAAGCATCTTATTTACCAGGAGTCAAATCTGCACAAGTAGCTGAATTGATTGCGTTGATAAAAGCATGCAAAATTGGGAGGAATCAGAGAGTAACCATATTTACAGATAGCCAATATGGTTACGGGGTTGTGCATGATTTTGGCCAACTATGGATGCAGAGGGATTTCATGACTTCTCCAGGATCCCCCATTAAAAATGGACAATTTGTAAGGGAATTGCTAGAAGCAATACAATCACCAAAAGAATTGGCTGTGGTGAAATGAGCTGCACATCAGTCAGGAGATGACTGAGTGGTAGTCGGCAACAGATATGCAGATCTGGTGGCTCAACATTGTGCCAAAACCAGAATGTCAGTTAATATGAGGGTGGAAAGAATGGGAATCAGCTGCCAACTTATGCTGTATATGCCACCTGAAACTTGGAATGACGTTAAGAAATTGCAAGATGAGGTTGATGAAAGTGAGAAGAATTTGTGGATCAAAGTGGGTTGTTCCCAAAGAGGAGATGATGAAGTGTGGATCAGTGCTGATGGCAGACCAGTCATGCCAGACTGTTTACTCTCACAAATGGCTAGGATGTATCATGGAGACACACACATAGGGAGAGATGCAATGATTAGGTTGTTCAGACAAAATTGGTATATTCCTAAATTCAGGGCTGTTGCAGAGAGTCTTTGCCAGAGATGTCTAACTTGCCAGATGCATAATCCGGGGAGGAAGACAGTAATTGGATTTGGGAAAATTGGAACGGCAGAGGGTCCATTTATGAGACTTCAGTTTGATTTCATACAGTTACCACCATGTAGAGGGCTGAAATATGTACTAGTCATAGTGTGCCTGTTTTCAAAATGGGTGGAGGCTTACCCTACTAGGAGAAATGACAGCATTACAGTTGCGAAACTGTTGTTACGAGAGCTCATTCCTAGGTTTGGTTTTCCAGTAACTTTGGAATCAGATAGAGGAAAACATTTTAACAGTGAAGTGATCCAAATAATCTGTGAAGCATTCCAAATCCAACAGAAACTTCACTGTGCATATCGTCCAGAAGCTTCTGGAGTGGTTGAACAATTGAATGGCACTATAAAGTCAAGATTGGGAAAGATGTGTGCCTCAACATCATTAGAATGGCCAGATGCATTGCCACTTGTTTTAATGGGACTCAGAAGCATACCTGATAGAAACACAGGATTGAGTCCCCACGCAATAATGATGGGAAGAGCAATGAGACAAACACATGTTCCCACAAACAAACTACTGAATATATCTGATGATATGGTTCTGGACTATTGCAAGGGATTGGCTGACCTAGTGCGTTCTGTCTCTCATCAGGTTGGAGAAGACGCAGTTTCCAGGCAGCCCGAGCAAGAACATGATCTGAATCCTGGTGACTGGGTGGTAGTGAAGAATCACACCAGAGAAACGTGTCTATCACCTAGATGGGGCAGACCATGTCAAGTCATACTGACAACGAATACAGCAGTGAAGTGTGCCGGATTTCCTAATTGGATTCATGTAAGTCACACCAAGAGAGGACCAGATCCCGAGGAAGAGAATCCTCAGACAACGCCAATCACTGAAGAAGCTGAAGGTTGCCTAGCTGAAGAATCTCAGGTTCGAGATTCCAGAGAAGCTGAAGAAGAACAACCGAGCACAAGTCAGGATTGGATACCAGTGGTAGAAGTTCCTGAAGTATATCACAGAACAAGAAGTCAAGCGAAATTGGAAGAAGTTGAAGAAGATCAGATAGGTGAAGAAGAAGCAGTTCAGGAACAAGAAGAAAAGACATTAATTAAGAAATCCTGAACAAGGTCAGATAGGGAAAGGAAACTGGACTCAAAACAGTGAAGACCTAATAGACTTTGAACAGGGACAGACAGGTCTAGAAGAATCCGGTCAGGCTGCAGAAGTTCACAGTGCAATAAGCCCTGATCAGAACAAGTCATATCAAGAAGAGTACAAAGAAGAAGAAAATTTTGAAAGACATGAACTTGAAGAATTAAATCAAGAACAAGGTCAAAATTTGGAAACTCATAGTGGAGCTGCTGAAGAGAAACCAATTAGACCTGAAAAAGAGCAAACAGAAGAAACAGTAATAGAAGAAAACGAAGCAGTACTAAGCAGTGAAAATAACGAGATCTCTGAAGACGAAAATAAAGAAACATTGCCAACAAAGAAAACAAGAAAAGGAGATCATTGGCCGAGTGTCATTAAAAGGGTAAAGTACCACATAACAACCAGAAGTGGAGATCCAGATCAAGTACCTGAAGTAACAAGTCAAACTGATCAAGAGAAAAAGTCAGAGAAAAGAAAAAGTAAAAGACTGAAACTTGTGAATAACAAATTCAAGGGTCCTGACTGGACTTATATCATTCTTGAAGATTTTGAAAGCTCAGAGTCAAGTGACAGTGGTGGCGAAGGAACGAGTGCAGAACTGACGTACGAAAAAGAAACAAGACCACCCTGACTAAGCAAAGAAATAAGCTAAAGAAAAGAAGAAAAGATAAGAAGAGCAATCTTCCTTGTCGAAAAATGCCTGACGATAGAGTTGCTGGGAGACCAAAACAGAAATGTTGTAGAAGATGCTGTGCATTATGCATATGTAGTCTAGTAATGGTGCTTATAGTATGGTTAGTCCTGATTGTAGCAGTTCCTTACCTTATGATAATGGATAAAAAGATTAATAATGAAACTAAGGAGAAGACAGCAAACATGAAGGGCAATAGGGTAGAACTAATGGTAGAGAATGAACCAGAAATTCATCATGAAATAGCTGATAACGACACTAGTTTAAACGTTTTCACAAAGTTATTGTTTCAATATGTAGACACCATGGAAGTTAGTAATTGTTATGTCTGTATGAAGTTACCTGAATCAGTAGCAGAAGGATTAACATACCATCACTTACCACTGACATATGGCATATCATGTAGTGTTTTGTCTAGTTCAAACTTAGATGTGATATTTTCTGAGGTTCCGATTCGCAAGAGTATGAACCCAGTGCTTAGTAGTCAAGACGCACAGTTTATGGGAGAATTTTTCTTAACAATGAAATCGATAGACATAACACATGCACATAGACACAATCTAACATGTTCCTTACATGAAGAAGAAAAGATCTTTTTAAATTTAGTAGAAAATAGAAGACAAGATTTTCAAAAGAAAGCGTTTGAGCATAAGGCTCATTTGCCACCTTGGGCGGAGAAAGAAGGGAGTTACACACCTGGCAAGGCTAAAGCTGCTATGGCTCTGGATTTTATAAAGACAGGGAAAATTTGTCTTCATAGGTTAAAAACTGAATATAACAATGTTTTCATCGGTACCAGTGAATGTGAGCACAATTTTTTAATTCTTGGAGGTTGGGGACTCAAAGGAGGAACAGATTCAGTTTTTCCTGGAATCTATTATGTATGCGGGAATAAGGCTTACTTTAGGCTTCCTGCACGGTGGTATGGAAGTTGTTATTTTGGAATAGTATTTCCAAAAATATACCACGTAAAAAGAAACACTGGGAGCAATGAAAACAATAGCGAATTAATACGTAGTAAAAGAGCTAGTTTTTCAGAAATTGTAGGCGATATATTTGGTGCATTGATACCTTCAGTGGGAATAATTCTGAACTCAAGGAAAATATTTAAATTGTCTACAGTAGTTGATCGTTTATCAACGGATACTGCTGGAGGTTTTCTAATGATTAATGCGGAAATGGTTGCGATTAGATCTATGGTGATGCAAAATCGACTTGCTCTTGATATAATATTGGCAAAAGAGGGCGGAGTCTGTAAATTATTGAAGACGAAACATTGTTGCACTTATATTCCTGATAAGAGTGCAGAAATTGGAACATATATACAGAATATAACTAAACTTGAGAAAGAACTTAAACCACTGGAAGTTGATAGTGTATGGGAAAGATTGACAAATAGTATTGCGTCAATTGGTACCTGGTTTGCGAATGTAGGAAAAGGACTTATAGGTCAAATATTAGTACCCTTAGCAGGGATAGCAATAATAATCTTGGTAATAACAATATGGTGCAAATGTTGTAGAAAGAGTGAAACATATAAGGTGACAGGAAGAGGAAAGAAACGAAAGGTAGATGAAATCGAACTTGAAGAGTGGAGAAGTGAATTATACAAGAAATTGAAAGGGGATGGCAAAAATGGAAAGTGTAAAAATGAGAATAAAGTAATTTGCTAAAAGTTGGCATCTGATTGTGGGTAGTATTTTGATGGCTCAGAAACGCCATCAGAGAGGGGATTGATGGAGCAAGGTTTCATAAATGAAACTTGCTTGTATTCAATCCTCATCACAGTATTAATTTATTAAAACTTGTATTGTTAATACTAACCTTTGCATACACTACACGAAAGGGAAGGATGCTTGCTTATGTGTTTTTACTAATGAATAACGCTTGTATGTAATCTAAAATGGCCGCTAAAGCGTGGGAAACTATCTGCGCATGTCTCAACCATATCACGTGTTGTGACGTCTCTCTTTGCTTGGTGGGAAATTTCTGCTTCTGCGCAGTGTGTATTAATATGGCTGCTTGATGTTTTCACATGCTTCAGCTTGCTCTTGTGTTATTCTTAATTTGTCGTTTTCTTAACGCTACTAATGCGGGACAGTATTATAATTAAATGGGAATAGAGTAGAAGAAGTGGGCATACAGTGAAACATTTTATTCTGTGATTTTAATATTTGCTTCTTGCACTTTTATTAGTTCGTAAACTTGGGCCTGGGTTGGTGACCTGAAACTCGAGAGGCAAATGGTTCTGCGCATGTGTCCTGTGTGCCTGCCAAAATGAAGTCAATCTGGACGTCGTCCAAGGCCGCGACCCGATGGCCGAAGATGCTGTACTCTTGCCTTTCCTGTTGCACATTGATACATTGTTTATGAAAATTGGTTTACATTTGTCATGAGACGGGTGGGAAATAAAGCGAATGTATTAATTTGAAGGGGTGGGAATTTAAAAACAATAGGCTTTATAATTTAGGTCAAATCGATATGGTGCGACAATCCACCCCCTGTCCCTGTCCAATCAGAAGTAGTGGTCCCATATTTTAGCAACATTAAGGGGAGGTACATGGGCGTAGAAGGGTATAATAGATATAGAATTAGCTAATTAGTTAGCACAGATGGTGATGCTGCTCAGAGCTTACACGCAGAGCACAGGAGAGCGGAGATGCTGACAGGAAGCGCTCCAGACCGCTAAGCTGATCGATTGCAGACTGAATCCCTGTCCAGAAGAGGTCCTGAGGAGGGGGCGGCGGAGTCCATTAGAAGGAAGGCACGGGAGAATCGAGGAGAAGCCGAGTATCAGAGAGGGGAACGACGCAGGCGTCGTTGTAGAGAGGTCACCGGTCCTGTCCTGATCCTGGAAGAAGTCTTTGCTCTTCATCCTTCCTGGGTCCTATCCTTTACAACTCCTTGGCCAAGGGGTTTGGTTCTCGCACTTAGGTAAATATAATGCAACCTTTAGTTGCGCTGCTATTCCTATCCTCTCCTTTTCTTTAAACACCGTCATTGATTAGCAATAATCATTTCTATGCTTAATCTTGAGTATTGCGATTAAGTACTATGTGGCTCTGTATTTTACTCTGCTAAATCTTTAGATAAACATTTTAAAACTTCCTGACTCAGTGGTTATTTCAGGATTATGTATTATAATGAATGTCACTCATTTTAAACTTCCCAATTAGCAAAGGATTCATTGGTAAGTCATTACTCTTCAATCGGATGGTAATTGGTAGCAGGGATTTTGTTAAAGAGTAACAACTGATAAAACCCAGCGTAAGTATTAGCGTAGTATGAATGTATGGGCCCAAGTGAGTATCTGGTGTATGAATGCTGTTTGCTAATATCGCGCTGGATCAGGACGACAGGATGTCCAAGGGCGAAATAAGGTCTTTACAGTTCAAAATGGGTCTTAAGGCAAATGTTAACCTTGCCTCTTTTAAAGGGGATTTGATTGACATTCAGACAAAGATATGGGCACATTTTACATTACATACCAACTTCCGCCCAGCTTTATTTGAAAAATCTGTCACCCAGCTACTCTAGGTTAAAATACCTACACTATAGGCTCCTCATTGTACCAAAACAAATCTGTATGACATGTTTGCAGACTATCAATAATAACTACAGAATAATGGCTGGCTATCTGGATGCAATGGAATAGAGAAAAATGCATGACATAAATCAATTACTGTGTACCATTCTGCTTCACGTGGAATCTGGTATAGAATCACAGCAGGGTTCGATACTATTGGGCAACAAGGCACTACAATTTTGTTTACCTTCCTCAAATCCTGTACAATTCTATATGTTCCGTTTGGCTTTTTCAGTCCCATTATTGGCGAATTACATGGACTGCTCATGATTTCTTTTAGAATCCCTTGTTCAACCATTTTATTTATTACTGGCGTTATTCCTTCAATTATTGCTGGTGTCAATTTATACTGGGGTGTATTTGGGTAACTCGTTCCCTCTTTTACGGAGATTTTAACGGGATCTACTTCTTTCATTAATCCTATATCTTCTCCTGTAAAGTCCCACACTTCCTCTTTCACTGTCTCTTTCAGTTCAATTGGGATTTTCTCTGCATCAAATACAGGAAACAAATCATTTACTTCTGGTTCTAAATTTACCAGTGTCATTTTATACAATACATCTTCATCTGGGGTCTGAAATGCAATTCCATCTGGGGTCTGAAATGCAATTCCATCTGGAGTACAATAGATAGTGCAATTCATTTTGCACAATAGATCGCGTCCTAATAGGTTCACAGGACTACAATCACATACCACAAATCGGTGCATTTCACTAAATGGACCAATCTTTACCTCCACTTATTTAGTAAGAGGCGTCTTAATTTTCTGATTCGATACTCCAACTACTTGGATATGTTCACCTGAGAGAGGAAGGTTTGGAATTTCCACTGACCTAACAGTATAACGGGTAGCTCCAGTGTCCACAAGGAATGTTACATTTGCACCATTCACTTCTCCATCCACAAGTGGACCAGACTGATCTACCTCTAGAGTTGCGCCAAGCACGCACTCTTCCCCCTCTCCTAGGCACCGTCAGAAGCTTTCATCCGTTTCATCCTCATCCTGTCGTAACCAATATTGAGAAATGGCAGCTGCACGCGGCAACTGTGTTACCTGCTCTCCTCCGTAGAATCCTGTTTCTGCACTGAATTTCTGTTGGTTAACACTCTTGGGAAGTGGTGGTTGTGGCACCTGACTCTGTTGAGTAACTACCTCACTCTGCACCTGTGGATTTAATGATTGATTTTCCACATTAAGTTTTGGAGGAAATTTACACTCGTTTCTCCAATGCCCTAACTTTCCGCAGTTGTGGCATGGCCACTTTTTCTTTGCCTCCGCTATACTCATTTGTCCTTTTCCTTTGCCCATATTTGGTCGAAATCTAGCCTGTCCTGCTTCATTACCTGTATTACACATTTGAGCTTCTTGTTTCTCTGCAACTTTCACCTGTGCCCACATGGCTTTTTCTTTCAATTTACGCTGTCTACTCTCAATATCATCACTGCAATACTTAGCATATCTCAAAACTTCATCGACTGTGCTATTCTGCCAACAAATCATATGCTGTTTAATCATCTCACTTATCTCTGGTTTCAACCCATATACAAATCTATATACAAAATGACTCATATCCTTCTCATTTAGTGTCTCATAACCACTATACTGTTTGAAAACTAACAACAGTCTCTCATAGTAAGCATGCACTGATTCTTTACTTTCCTGCGTGGTTCTATCTATTTTTACCCAATCTGTTTCTTTAGGTGGAATCTTATTCTTCAAAAAGGTAATTACTTGATCGTACTTTCTCATCACTTCTGGTCCTGGCGCTCCTGTTTTAGCATCCCTTGGATATTCTACAGTTGGCCAATCAATAGTAATCTTACATTCTGTCCACAAATCAGCTGGCACTACTATATCAAACAATCCATCCAAGTCTATCCACAACACCTTTGAAACTTTAACAAATCTCTCCACTTGTCTATACCATTCTACTGGCTTCTCTCTCAACTTGGGAAAATCATTTGTAAATGACAGTATATCCTGTCTAGTCCATGGAACATGCACATAACTACCTCCTGGAGTTTCTCTCATCGGGTACTCCTTACAATTGGTTCCTTATCTGTCACTGCAAAAGCCAAAGATGCTTTATCTGTTACTTTCTCATTCCTTTTCGTCCATCTACTTCTCCATCTATCCACATCACCCCATTTTCTCAGTAAAACAATTAATTCTTTTATTTGGGTCAATCGTCCTGATGTGTTTAGATTCTCTATATCTTTCTCACAAAAATCTACTCTATATGGTTTCTGCAACGTTCTTACTTTTACAAATTCTACTCCTAGTTCAATCGCTGTCTCTTCTAATTTGTCATGTAAATTTCTAGCTCTCCATGTAATACTCTTGCACAAAAACATAATCTTATCATCTTGATAACTTTTCAATTTTTCTGTACCAATCGTTCCTAAAATCAATTCTTCCATGTCTATTTTTAACCTAATTACATCTAATGGTTTTACTTCTGTTTCTTTCGTTTTCAGCGTTTTCATCCATTCATTTAACTCATCTGAAGTCGAACCTACAGGCGTACTATTTAATTCTATCCAATTGTTACTTCTTTCTGGTGTATCTGATGCAGACTCCGTTACCATAGGTATTCTCCTGAACTCATTCTCATTTATCGTCAAATTAGTAGGTGGGCTTGGTCTATAGGTACTAACCAAATGGTGTGCACCTTCATTGTTCAGTTCCATCCCTTCTCTTTTTCTTTGCAAATGTGAATTCATAGGAATCACTAAAGAACGTTCATCAATTTTCTGATTCTCAAAAATTGGCATTACTGGACCTATCGTTACTGGTACAGTTACAGCTTCCATATTCTTTGTCAATTCTCTTATTTTTTCAGTCAATTCTCTTGTGGTTTTTGCTAATTCAGTTGCATTGTCACTTTCTATCTCTTCATTTTGTGAAGTTTTTAATTGATCTTGTGACCTATTTATCTCATGACTTCGTTCGGGAATTTTATTCCTCCCAGTTTCCATTAGTGGTGCATTAGGTGTCACTACCGCAGAAGTCTGTTGGTATGGAGGTGGGTTTCTGTTTAAAATATCTTCCAGCAATTCATCGTCCGTTTCACTACCACCATACCCATACTTTTCTATAACTACATGTTTCTTTTTCTCTGTACACTTTCTCTTTGCTTCTTCCTCAACTGTAAAAGCTGGAAACAAACCTCCTGTCATATTAGCACATCTCCAACGCTTTATTCTGTCCTCATGATTTACTCCCCATAACCTTCCAGGCATAAACTCATGATTCTTTAATCCTCTGAATCTCTCTCGTTCATACATCTCATCTTCCCATTCACTTAAAGCTTCAAACTGTGTCGGTCTAGGTCTAGGTTCTAACATTGCCATCTTCTCTCTCAAATTCCGAAGTACTGCTACATTAAATGAACCATTCTCAGGGAAAGCCAATGCTCCATCATTCTTGGTATATTTTGTCCAATTTTCTAACCATATGCATGTATGATATCCATATTTCAGCATCATGTGCGAAGCTGGTGATTTCGGCGGAAGAATTACTTGTCCCTCTCTAGTCACTACCTTTTTGTCTTTCTCAAAGAAGTTCTTAACTTTCGACATCCACGACGTTTTCTCTCTACCATACTCATAATAAGACATGATTCACAATCGCTTTCTCTCCTCAAACGATCCACAATTCAACACTGTTCTCTATGCGTTATTCCAACCAATACTAACGCAACTCACACCAACACTCCAATCACAAACTTCCACGTCACTAGTCTATTCGACCAATACTAGCGCGACTCACACCAACACTCCAATCACAGCAGTTTCTGTCTACAACGCACTGTCCAATCCCAGCGCTGCTTTTGTCTACGTCAGCTCTGCTCCTGTCTCTGTATGACTAGCGCACTGTCCAATCCCAGAGCGGCTTTTGTCTACGGCAGTTCTGCTCCTGACCCCTCCTTTACAAAATTTATCGGCAATTTCTTTTTCAACAATTCTTCGTTAGTTACAACATTTAAAACACATTTCCATTGTCTGATTCACTAAACCAAAGAGATAGCTTTGTCCATTTACACAAGAATTCTGTATTTTCCAGTAGGCAGCGCTTACCTCTACCCTACCACAGAATTTTTTCCCGGTTTCGCCGATAAAGTAGCACTTCCCTCTACCTTACCCTTCTTTCAAGCAAGCGGTAAACCCGTTTCTCTGGGGATAAAACACATGTGGAGACTATACTGCTCCTGAGAATTAAGGCCAGGGTTTCACAAGAAAACCGGTCACTATTTCACTTACACACCTTTTATGCGGAAAATGTCCCTATCATAACACAACCTGTGTTATTACCAATATGAACTCAGACAATGCACTATTCCATGTGACTTCTCTTGCCACACGTGTTCCACTTCCTACTTCTCGGAAGCGTGAAAACTTACATATAACATAATGCGACTCAACATAAAGTGTTAGACATGAATTTATCAATAATCAATAATCAATAATCACCAAACTAATCTATAGTAACCATAACTCTGCTACCAAGAAATCTGATCCAGCGCTAACAATAAAAATTCTTCTCCTATATGACTCGGTCATTCAGGTACAACTATCCCTCCAATACACAAACTATATTCATATGACGGTGGGGCCCATAAACACCGCATATACATTCACTTACTCATTTATTCCCTGGATTACCTCCGTCCTTAACCTAGGAGAAAAAACAGTAAAAACGATTCGCTGGAAGGAGACGGGATACCTCTTTTTAACATGACATAATAATTCTCATTGCTTTTAAGGTATTCCGCTCATTGGTCGATGGACCAACTAGTAGGAATCAGTTGATGGTGATTAAGACCAGCTCAATCACAATAAACTCTTTAACATTTTACCTTAATTATTGAGCTAAAGAATCACTGAGTCATTTGTTTAAAGACAATAAAGTTTATATAAAGTTTTAGAAACAATGCATAAGTTTTAAGTTTATCACTCAGATTATTATATTTATCATCATTATAAGAATAAATTGAAATTACAATGCATACCTATTAGATGGAAGATAAAGTTATGTCACAGCAAGAACTCCAAAAAGATCTATCTATCTTTCTTTGAAAATCTAATAGCTCTAAAGGAAAAATCTATCAGGAGTAAAAAGGTTCTCCAAAAACAGCATCTTATACTTAATAAAATAGCAGCAGCAGCTTCGATCATCCGCAACAGCAACTCAGCTCCCGCAACTCATCTATCTGCAATCTCAGCTCTCTCTCTTCTCCTAACAGTACGCTCGCTCATCATCATCAATAATGACTATATACTACTTCCTCCCACCCGGAGTAGGTCTTCTTATACCCTAATTCTCGCTTACTAAATAAAATGTTGCCTCTTTATGGCGTGATTCTCTCTCATTGGTCCATTCGAGTCCATATACATTTTTTAATCAAACTTCCTTGTCTTAACCAGTTCTTGTGGAATGTCCATGCTTGCATCGTTTCCCACAGTTCATGACATTACTCATCAGTTTTGTTCCGTCCAATTTGTATCATTTTCTGATACTTTTTAGGTTCAACAGTTCCGTTTGTCCATTTATTCATTTTGACTTCTCACGCTTCTTGCTGATCATCTTGGCACACATTTGCTCAGTAAGGTCACAATAGCCTTGACCATACTTCCATCCTAGGCTCTCAGCACGAACACGTGGTCATTCTTTGTTCACGGCCTTTCTCCTTTTCCACACGGCTTCTCGCACATGCGTACTCTAGCTTATGGCGGCCATTTTATATCGCTGCTCAACAGGCCTAAGCGCACTATTTATAAAGATAAACAGAATATTGTTAAAATAAGGAATATAAACCCTTTCGTTTCCCTCCCGTCTTTCTACGTACCCCAATTAGGTATTACCTAGCAAAAAGCAACATATACAGCCGTCCCTTACTTACCATCGCTTTATTTTGCCACCACACGTTTTATTTTCAAAGCACAAATCATGCGTTTATTATTTTATTAGTACGCAAATATTAGATTATGTTAGCCACGTCAACAATTATAAGTAGATTAATTTGCACACAAAAATAGCGTGTTACCTTTAACCCTTCACATGTAACATACATTGTTGGTTATTTACTTAAACGAACATGTTTATTAATTATTTTATGTAAATTATTAGGAGGTTAAAAAATTTTCATTTATCCTGCTCCATCAACTGTCAGCAGCATGGTGACTTTCTACCTAGTTCCGGATTTTCTATTGTAGACTAGAGACCAATTCAATTTGTGATATGTTGCATGTATTGTGTTCTGGTCTACTTTTGAGTTATATTACAATGCCTAATTCCCTGAACAGCCTCAGTGTATTATTTTGGTGTTTGGCTTTCTTCAGAGGTTATTTGTGCACAGTAAGTAGGTCACAAACACGCACAAAGAGTAAAAAGGCATTCAACTCAAATAGGGCAGTGGCGAAGGAAGTCTGACTGTGGCAGCTAAAAAGAAAGGCGTGATCAGTGAGTCATGTACCACACACAAATGAAGGCACTCTGTGTACAATTAATACAGCTCAACGATTTTGTCATTCTTTTAGTGTTTGAAAGCCTAAAGGTGGGTTGGCATAACCCTAAGATGGGTCTTCAGTGGCAGTATAAGGCATGGGACCTCGGTTTGCGGTGTCTGTACCTTGGTTTAGTGATGTTTGAATTTTGAGACTTTTATCATTATTAGTTGCGTATTTCCGAGCTCCCTTGTTTTTGTTGTAATAGGTTATTCTTTGTTCTTGCTCTCCATGTGTTCAGTGCCTGCTTGCGTGTCAACTCCTGGTTGTGGATTATCTTCATCAACGTCTCCCTGGTGGGCTCCCCAGTCACCTGTGCTTGGAGGAGGTCTGAATGCTGGATCATTGGCTTTGTTGTTGGTCAGTGATTTGTTTCTCCGTGTCTTGACTTTCCTCAATGCTACTCTCACTGATGAATAGCGTTGATATTAGCGCGTATAGCTCTCGTCATGTCTGCAGTAGAGGCAGATAGGAGAATCTCTGTGATGGAGGGTCAGCTAGGATTTAATCTGCTTTAGAGTTCAAGTCAGGATCATGGTGGTAAAACTGCAAAAATTATATTTGTAATGGAGACCAAGGCAGGACCATCTCTGTAGCATTTGCTTGGTTCCTCTTGAACCCACTTTTCCACTCTCTATGTGGCCTCGCACTCCTAGACTATCTCCCCAGCTTCAAATTATGACACTTAATTCATAAAGCTCAGTCCTATCCTCTTTAGTATCGCAAATTCTTACCCCCATGCAATCAAATAATCATAACCTCTTAACTCCTGGGCCATCTCCTCCAGTGTGATCATATTACTCTGAGTGCCTTACACCGCGCCCACCTTCAAATGTCATATTCAGATCCCAGTCCTCTACTGCCTGCAGCAGTCTACAAATGCGACTGCTTGTTCTCGAGCCTAGACCCATTCAATCCAGCACTGTCTCTCTTGAGCCCATCACTCTTCAGTGTAGTACCGTGCCTTCTTGCCCAAGTACAACCACCTCAACATGAGAAGTGTGCTTCTGTCTCAGGCCTCGGTATGCTAGTTTCCTAACTCATCCAGTAAGCACTGATGCTCCCCAGCGTCTGGAATTGGGGTGATTTATGTAGGGGAACTTGGCTTTACATGAAATGAGGGAAGCAGGCACCAAGTGGTTTTGTGTTAGAAACAGCACACACCTGCGCTTACGGGGGGGATGTTTGGTGGAGCAAGGGTGTTTGGGAAGAGGCTAGTAGGCAAATGAGAAGGGTAAGAGGGTGTTTTGCTGTGTCCTGAGCAGTGCCAATTTGCTGGCAGCAATTATAATACTGTGGTAGTTCTTGAATTCCATACTGAATTGCTGTAGAGAGAGGGAGAGAAAGAAAGTTTGTATCAGAGTCCAAGTATGCAAATGGAGAAGAGTTTGTGTCCACTACTTTTGAGGTTTTTGCATCCCCAACATTGGGAAAGAGGAGCTGCGCGCGAACTGGAGTTTAAGAGGTCAATGCTATGTAATGTTGCTTCACTGGATGTAGGTTTATAGGGAACAGCAATTAAATGGTCTTATATGAGGAGAGATCTGCTCCCATTTCCAGTGGATGGTGAGCACGAAGCCAGGTGCACACAGACCACCTTTCAGCGATGCTAAGGTTGCATCAGGGAGATTGGCAAGTAGAACCTGTTGATGTGGAATAGAACAAGAGCTTTAAAGATAGAGTCCAATAGAGTGAATGGTAGAAATGGTTGAGATTCTGTGCAGTAGTCTTACCTCGTGCCAAGAGGCTAGGAATTTCATTATCACATGGCCCTTAAAGACTAGGGGGCATATTTACAAGAAGTGACGCATCTCTGCATATTAGCAGAGATGCGCCAGTTTAATTGCGATCAATGCAAAAAAAAACTTGCGCCACCATGGATGCGTCGCATTTACAATGCGGCACACCGTGGTGCAAGGATTGACAGATGCGTGACGCATCTGTTGGCGTAAAGCCAACGCATTGCTGGAGTCGTGTCGCAAGCACAAGCAACTCCAGCAATGCTCCGGAATGCCTATTCCTATTATGCTGCGTCACTCCTTACGCCTGCTTCAAGCAGGCGTAAGGTTTTGACGCAATAGCGTCGTAAAAGTGACGCAGTGAAATCTTGTAGATTTCACTGCGTCACTTTTACGAGGGTTTCTTGCGTCGGCACGCCCACCCTGCATACATTATACCTGACGCAGGTATAATGTAGCGCAGGGCTTTACAACGTGACGCATCTCCCTAGATGCGTCACATTGTAAATGTGTCGCAACGTGGTGCATTGTTTATGACGCCGCTGCGTCACAAAAGTGACGCAACGGTGGCGTAAAAGTGTCGCAAGGGGCTTGTAAATCTGCCCCTAGGTTGGTGAATTGTTGCATGTTGCGAGCGTGGAGGAGAAGCAATCAGTGTTCTTGTCAAAGAGCCAGATCTGGGACCTGGCGCCCACACGGTCCACTGTTAATCAGCACAAACTCAATATTGGTTTGTTTTTAGGTCTCGCCCTGAATTTTGTAGTGTGGGCTTGCAGAAATGCGACCACAACTTTTGGCTGGCCTAGAGCATGCGAGAACGCGCACAGTAACGCGCATTCCTCGCATGCTCCAGGCCATCTGCCTTTGATGTCACTTGCTCCTCCCCCTCCCCCACCACAGAGCGCTTCTCGGGGCCGCGCGGCCGTGTCACTTTCACAGCCGCGCGTCACTTGCTCTCCCGCTCCTCCCCCCTCCCCCACCACAGAACACCAACCCAATTAGCCTATTGTGAAGCTTCAGCGCCAGTCCCTTTAAATCACACTTATTGTCACTTAAGGCAGTTTTCTGCGATGTCCCGCTGCTCAGACCGGGGGTGTCTGGCTCGGTTTCACCTCCGATCATAAAAGCGCTCCACCGTTGCCCCGGGGTACAAGCACCGACTTCCTTCGGGGCTCCCTTGGTCTTTGTGCACTGTGCAGTGCCACTGGGGCCAAAGCAGGCATCCATACCCGTGTGCCTTTGTGTTGGGGAGGGAGTGTCCTCATGTCTACAGTATTCATTGGGGCCACTGTCATTACCTGTTCCCGGGGCTGGACTTTGTCGAGTCAGAGAAGGAACAGCAGCCCGTTCGTGTTATAAGGGTGCAGTAAATTAACATTATGGGCCCCTTTATCGCTGCCTTTCTTATCACAAGGAAACGTTTTCTGTGAGTGACCTGATGGGAATCCACATGCGGACTTATGTTCGGCATTATTGACATCTTATCTCTGGGAACACGCCTTTGCTTCGACCCCATGTCATCAAAGTTTGTTTTGTGTTTGCGTGGGCGTGCTCTGCGGCTGTCCGCGGCCCCCGCAGGGGGCCACCTCAGCAGGGCGGCCCTTTAGTGCCATATTGGCACCACCCACCCGCTCTAGTCTTTGGAGGGGTCTGTGGAGCCCTCTAGCTAGGTCGCCTCCATGACGTCCTTCCGGTGCGACAGGGGGGGGGAGGGCATATATGCCTCCCCTGCCCCTCCTGGCGGTCTCTGTTTGCCACCACTAGAAAACGGTGCTTTGTTCTGAGATTAGAACTGTTCCTTAATAACATGTAAATGAATTTTGTACAACTAGCTGCACTTTGTAGGTGAGAGGCACAATTACTGCCATTTATTCATATTTCATGTTTTCCACGCTACTCATTCATGCTTGTAAACAAACCAATGTATAAATGAATCAGGCGCAAGTGGTACAGGGAGCCTGGCAAAATCTGAGACTACCCTTTATAGGGAAGTCTCCTCCCCCCAACAAATGCCCACCCCCTACTCCCTCTCTCTCGCTCTCTCACTACTCCCCCTCTCACACACCGCTCTCACTACTCCCTCTCTCACAACACTCTCTCGCTCTCACTTTTCCCTCTCTCACACCACTCTCTCTCTCACTACTTCCTCTCTCACACCACTCTCTCGCTCTCTCACTTTTCCCTCTCTCACACCACTCTCTCGCTACTCCCTCTCTCTTACTCTCTCTACTCCCTCTCTCACTACTCCCTCTCTCTCACACCACTCTCTCGCTCTCTCACTTTTCCCTCTCTCACACCACTCTCTCGCTCTCTCACTACTCCCTCTCTCTCACACACCACTCTCTCGCTCTCTCACTACTCCCTCTCTCTCACACCACTCTCTCTCGCTCTCTCACTTTTCCCTCTCTCACACCACTCTCTCGCTCTCTCACTACTCCCTCTCTCTCACACACCACTCTCTCGCTCTCTCAGTACTCCCTCTCTCTCACACCACTCTCTTGTGCTCTCTCACTACTCCCTCTCTCACACCACTCTCGCTCTCTCACTACTCCCTCTCTCACACCACTCTCTCGCTCTCTCACTACTCCCTCTCTCACACCACTCTCTTGCTCTCTCACTGCTCCCTCTCTCTCACACACCACTCTCGCTCTCTCACTACTCCCTCTCTCTCACACACCACTCTCTCTCTCTCTCACTACTCCCTCTCTCACACCACTCTCTCGCTCTCACTACTCCCTCTCTCACACCACTCTCTCTCTCTCTCACTACTCCCTCTCTCACACCACTCTCTCGCTCTCACTACTCCCTCTCACACCACTCTATCGCTCTCACTACTCCCTCTCTCACACCACTCTCTTGCTCTCTCACTGCTCCCTCTCTCACACACCACTCTCTCGCTCTCACTACTCCCTCTCTCTCACACACCACTCTCTCGCTCTCTCACTACTCCCTCTCTCTCACACACCCCTCTCTCGCTCTCACTACTCCCTCTCTCACACCACTCTCGCTCTCACTACTCCCTCTCTCTCACACACTACTCTCTCGCTCTCACTTTTCCCTCTCACACCACTCTCTCGCTCTCTCACTTTTCCCTCTCACACCACTCTCTCTCACTACTCCCTCTCACCACTCTCTCGCTCTCTCACTACTCCCTCTCACACCACTCTCTCGCTCTCACTACTCCCTCTCTCTCACACCACTCTCGCTCTCTCATGCACTAATCCAGCATTTCTCACATTGCTCACTTCAGCTCTTTCAGCACAGTTTCTTTAACATAACCTTTTTAAAAGTCCAAACTGCAAATACATACTCCCCCTCTCACACCACTCTCTCGCTGTCACTACTCCCTCTCTCTCACACCACTCTCGCTCTCTCACTACTCCCTCTCTCACACCACTCTCTCGCTCTCTCACTACTCCCTCTCTCACACCACTCTCTTGCTCTCTCACTGCTCCCTCTCTCTCACACACCACTCTCGCTCTCTCACTACTCCCTCTCTCTCACACACCACTCTCTCTCTCTCTCACTACTCCCTCTCTCACACCACTCTCTCGCTCTCTCATGCACTAATCCAGCATTTCTCACATTGCTGGTTACGATGCCATGCACGGAGGACCTTTCGGATCACTAGTTTCCACGTCTATCCGCAGATATATTTTTGATGTGGATAAAGTTACGACTATTATGTCCCATTATCAACAAAAAGTTCATACGTCCGTTTAATTTTGGTATTGTGAGAAATTGTTTACATTTACTTATGAGGAAGGTCTTCTTTCCTGTCGCATAGAAGTTATCAAAGATAGTTTCATATGAAAGCCCTGATGAAGTTCCCCCTGGCAAAGAAATGGGAACGAAACGCGTTGGTTGTGCGCCAGTTTTTAAGCTTGATTGAATAAAAGAACATTTTTTGAACATACTATTGCCACAGATTGATTTCACTTTGGAGCGAGTGCACCTTCCATTTTCAGTTTCTTTAACATAACCTTTTTAAAAGTCCAAACTGCAAATACATACTCCCCCTCTCACACCACTCTCTCGCTGTCACTACTCCCTCTCTCTCACACCACTCTCTCGCTCTCTCACTTTTCCCTCACACCACTCTCTCGCTCTCTCACTACTCCCTCTCACACACCACTCTCTCGCTCTCTCATTACTCCCTCTCTCACACCACTCTCTCACTACTCCCTCTCTCACACCACTCTCTTGCTCTCTCACTGCTCCCTCTCTCACTACTCCCTCTCACACACCACTCTCTCGCTTTCACTACTCCCTCTCACACACCACTCTCTCGCTCTCTCACTACTCCCTCTCTCACACCACTCTCTCGCTCTCACTACTCCCTCTCTCACACCACTCTCTCGCTCTCACTACTCCCTCTCTCACACCACTCTCTCGCTCTCACTACTCCCTCTCACACCACTCTCTCGCTCTCACTACTCCCTCTCTCACACCACTCTCTCGCTCTCACTACTCCCTCTCTCACACCACTCTCTCGCTCTCACTACTCCCTCTCTCACACCACTCTCTCGCTCTCTCACTTTTCCCTCTCTCACACCACTCTCTCGCTCTCTCACTACTCCCTCTCTCACACACCACTCTCTCGCTCTCTCACTACTCCCTCTCTCACACCACTCTCTCGCTCTCTCATGCACTAATCCAGCATTTCTCACATTGCTCACTTCAGCTCTTTCAGCACAGTTTCTTTAACATAACCTTTTTAAAAGTCCAAACTGCAAATACACACCCCCTCTCACACCACTCTCTCGCTGTCACTACTCCCTCTCTCTCTCACTACTCCCTCTCTCTCACACCACTCTCTCGCTCTCTCACTACTCCCTCTCTCTCACACCACTCTCTTGCTCTCTCACTACTCCCTCAAAAACACAGATGAATCTTATTGTGACCATGATTACTGCAGTAGGCGGTTTAGGATACATATGATATTGGTTGGAACAGGAGCGCTTCCTCGCAGCTTTCCTCCAACTACTCGCCTCCAATTTCAGCTATTTAGCCGATGAGAATGGCCATGCGTGCCCAAGGGAGCTCTGTGGACAAGACTGCGTGAGCAGTGGTCAGCTTCCGAACCCACCCTCTGCATTGTTTGTTCATGCAAAGCTCGATACTGAAGGAGGTTGAGATGCGACATATTTAAAAGGCTCCATAAACATAAATGTGTTTTCTGTGAGCGCAATAAACAACAGATTATTATTATCGCTGAGTGATATTTACAATCTACACTTTACTTCTAATAGATGGCAATATTTTGAAGCAGAAAGAAAGGCATTTTTGAAAACTAAATTGTGGGAATGACCGGATTAACAGGATAATGTGCTGCATGGCTAAACACTTATAAGGTCCAAAAGGTGAGACCTATTGGCTATGCCAATGCTTGTTGCAATAAGCAGGCATATTTGTATGATATCGTGGAAGGCTGTGAGATTTTGGAGGTTATGGATCGGCAATATTTGGAGAGGGGTGCAGGTCATCATTGTATCAGTGTAAGAGGTCTTGGAGTTAGGGCAAGAATTGCGGCACTTGAATAAATAGATTTGAGATAAATCAGAGAGTAGAAAAGTGAAAGGTAAAGTCTACCCAACTTGAAAACAAAGTGGGACCTGGGCGTCCATTCAGTACCGTGTGGGCGATGGCTATGCACGAGGTGAAGGAAGCTGGTTATCTACCGAGCCAACGGCTGCAGACAGATCCCAGAGATCTAAGAGGTAGGTCTACTTTGAAGTGCCATTGACTACCGTTATTGTCACTGTTAGGGTACAAGGGCGCGGCCAAACCCACAGCGACATGCCTCAAGGAGTTGTTTTCTATCAATGTGCTCTTGGAGCAGGATGGCTACAGCATGTTCTAACATTTTCCCTAAGAGCGGGAGGGGAGTGATGGGACATGGAGTAGGATGTTAGTTTGTCGTTAGGTGTGAGGTTCATGGAGGATCTGAGATTGTTCATGATCGAGAGGGTTGATGTTAATTACTGCAGTGACTGAGACAGGTGAGATATTGGAAGAGGGTATGTCATTTATTTGGTAGTTGGCTGCTTTTAATGAATTGATTACATAGATTAGGATTGAACTGGGCAGTATCTGGAAGGAGGTGCACTTGTGGATTTTGGGGAGAGATATCTGTGTGCTGTCGCTGCTAATATTTCTGATACTGTGACACGCGATATTGGCTTCCGTGGTTAATTTTTGTATTGAGTTGTGGATGCGAGAACAAGAAATGTGAAGAGTGCTTTACTGTCATCCTTAATTTAAGAGGTGTAGTTCAGTTTGTTTGGGATTATTCGCTGTGCACTTTTTATCCGAAGTGCTGTTCTGAGATCTACATGCAACTCTAACTTGTGTTGTGTTACAAAGTACACAATGATGTAGAGGGCGCTGGTGCTGGTGGAAGCGGCCTGGTTGTTTCTTATGGTACAGTCATGTGTAGAGTACACAAGAGTGTGTTGTCAGTTGCTGTGGTGGGTGGAAGTGAGGGGTGTTTTTGTAGTGTTGATGGTAAAGCTCTTAAGGATCTGCTGACACCGTGCATCGGCTTAGGTAGGTGCTTGTGTGAGGCTGTCTCTAACAGGGTGGTGTTGAGGTCAGAGCTACAGGGTTGGTGGGGAGAGGTGATTGGTCTAGGCAGGAGAGTGAGGTTATAGCTGCAAAGATTAAAAGCAGCAGCGTCCCGGACACAACGCAGGGTGGGCTCCAGCAATGCAGTTAGGGACATGAAGGCGCATTTCACTGTCGCTGGAGGCTGCACCAGGCAGGTTGAATTAACTGAGGTAGGTGTTGTAGGAGACGGGTGGCAGAGGATATACATTCCGAGAAAACTGGCTGTAGTGCTTAACCTGGGAGTTCAGATTCCATTGGTAATTGACACTTACATGGCCTGCTCATGTTACTTGCGTGGCCTCGCGGCAATCAATGCAGGTTTACGCACGCATATTTGAATTTGTAGAGCGCAACTTTTGCTCAAACAGCCTCAATGCGCTATATCTCCAAATGAGACAAAATGGGAAATAAACAGTAGCAGTCTGGGGAAGGAGGAAAAGATTGTTCATGTAGAAAGCTTAGGTTTATTTTGTTCAAAAAGTTTTATTGATTTTAGTGAAATACACGAAGAGAACAGCTCTCAAAACGAATTACAGGAGACCAGCTTGTTGTTCAATGTTTAGGACTAGAGATACAATAGCATCCATATTGTCAGCAAAAGGCAATACAATATTAAGAGCTCAGTGCACATATCATAGAGACTCTGGGGCAGATTTACAAGCCCCTTGCGTCATTTTTGCGCCACCGTTGCGTCACCTTTTGTGACGCAGCGGCAGCGGCATAAAAATGCGGCCCATTTACAAAGTGACGCATCTAGGGAGATGCGTCACGTTGTAAAGCCCTGCGTCACATTATAACTGTGTCAGGTATAATGTATGCAGGCTGGGCGTTCCCACGCAAAAAAGCCTTGTAGAAATGACGCAGTGAAATCTACAAGATTTCATTGTGCCACTGCGTCAAAACCTTACGCCTGCTTCGAGCAGGCGTAAGGAGTGACGCAGCACAATGAGGATAGGCCTCCCCATGCATTGCTGGAGTTGCGTCATGCTTGCGACACGACTCCAGTAATGCGTGACTTTTGCGTCAACAGATGCGTCAGAATTGCTGACGCATCTGTCAATCCTTGCACCATGGTGCACCGTATTGTAAATACAGCGCATCCAAGGTGGCGCAAGGGTTTCTCAGGGTAGCGCAGGGAAAGTGACGCATCTTTACAGATGTGTCACTTTCTTGTAAATCTGCCCCTCTGTGCGTTTGTGCAAACAGGTACAGGATAAATAGAAATGCAAACACATAGACGTCAAACCATTACTAGTGGACTGGATTTTGTCGGGTGTTCCTAAACACTAAACCAGGGGTGAGCAATAAAGTTGAAAGTAAGGAGGAGGTAAGGACAGAAACGGAGGGTGAAATAAGGAAAGGCACAAGAAAGGGGAAGGAGAGCCTAGGGGAAATAGAGCCAAGTAGAAGGTCGCTGGGGCCACGGGTGTGGGTGGCAGCGTCTGACTCAGTTTGTTGGAAACCGGGCACAGTGAAGGGTCAGAGGCCCTTACTCTAGGTTATGAAGAGAGAGTTTAAAGTTCCCCAAATACGCATAGATGGGACTGAGCTGCTAGTGTAATGTGATTGGGTAAAGTTTGTGCTTCTGAGCTACGTGACCCACGACCACCAAGTATGATAAGAAACATTTCTGAAGTCTTTCCAATCGAGTAAAATAATTTTAAGAGCAATGGTGGTCAACAAGTCAAAGACCATGAGATTGATGTACGATAGTGCCATGTATTTCCCAGCTGCATGTGGGCCCAATACAATAATCGGGAAGTCCAGCAATACAGTAGTATTAAATACTTTACTAATTAGTTTGCAATTTCCTTCCAATAGCAAGTAAGATAAGGACATAAAAAGAGCATGTGTTCCATGTCACCACACATCGTCCTGCAGGACCAGCAAGTAGATCCATGTCTTTCGACTTCAGTTACAAAAGTTTCTTCGGAGTCCAATACAGTGAGTGGGCTAGAAAGAATTTGGTTTGCAATAGCGCAGGGATAAGTTTGCACTGAAGAAGAGAAGATCCAATCCTACTCCAGGAGTCCTCCGTTAGGGGGTTATACGCTTGTCAGAAAAGTAACTGGACCATTTGGTGTTTAGGCTAAATGCTGGTAGGAGAGTGCCCTCGCGGATTAATTTATAGATTTTGGAGGTTACGTGTAAACCTGATTGAATATGCTTAACTGTGGTGAAAAAGGGGGACGGAGACAGTGGGCCCAGTTTGGAAATTCTTGCTTTGAGCTTCAGGAATTCATAGAAATTCAGGTTAGATAATGCATATTTTCCCTGCAGAACTGTAAAGGACAGGGCCTCTTTGTCTGTGTACAAGACTGAGATAAGTGCAATGCCTTTTTTGGCCAATTCTTCGTCCATGGTTGAAGTGGTGAGCGTCCAGAGCTTCCTATTGTTCCTTAAGGAAATGGAAAGGGATTTATTGATGGTGGAAGCCAGAATTTTATCTACGTTTAACAGGGTTTTTATCTGGTCTTTGAGAATGATGTGGGAGTGGGGAAATTTGTGGTGGGACATAGTTACCCATTTCCATTATCCGTGACTTGGACTAATATATCTTTGAATTCTAAGCCAGGGTCTGGTTTCAGCGGGGTGCAGATCCACCTATCAAATGCCTTGAGTGGCTAGGAATGCAGTCTGGTAGTTGAACCAGTCTGGAAGATTGCAGCCACCAAAGCAGATGGGAGTTCTAAGTTTTTTAAAACTCATTCTGACTCGTGTGTTATTCCAAACAAACCTGGAGTAAATTTTATCTATCTCGGCGAAGAAAGAAAAGGAAAGATGAATTGGGACATACTAGATAGAAAATTGACTAGAGGCGTTTCCATCATCTTTAGGGTTTTAGTCTACTCCACCATGATATAAATTTGGGGGACCAGGCTGATAGGAGTTCTTTAACGTTCTTAATTGTTTTACATTCATTCTGAGATATAGAACCAACCAAGTTATTACAAAACCAAATGCCCAATTTCTTGATGAATTTCGATTGCCACTGGAAATGGGAGGAGCCTAGACAGAAGGGTGCACAGTGGACGTTAAGAGACATAACTTCCGTTTTATCTCTATTTAAAGAGTACCCCGAGAAACTACATAACTTATTGATTATTTCTAGGATGGTAGGGATAGCCATGTCCAGTTTTTTGGAGAAGTTTAAAATGTCATCTGCATACGCAGTAGTTTTAAAGACTAGATCTCCAAACCTCCTTCCCTCAATGTCAGTAGACATATTCAGCATCCCAATCAGATAACTAATAGCCAACAAAAAGAGAAAAGGAGACAGATTGCAGCCTTGACGAATGCCTTGATGGAGTGGGCCCAGGGAGGACAGTTCTCCATTGACTCGGATTCATGCGGTAAACTTGGTGTATAAGCCCATGACCATTTTGATAAAAATTACCCCCAAGATTGCACCTACTTAGTACGGCTTCCATAAAGGGCTAGGAGACCTGATTGAAGGCCTTCTCTGCATCTAGAGCTATGGCTGCCGCAGCAGCAAGGGGAAGGGATGCTATTTCAATAACTTGGCAAACCAAACAGATGTTATCACTTGCTAACCTACCTTTGACAAAGTCCGTCTGTGATGGGTGGATTAGCTTTGTTATTAATGGAACAAGACAGGACGCCGGTATTTTGGCATAGATTTTGGCTTCTATGTTTATTAAGGAAATTGGTCTAAAGTTTTTTTGGATCGGTCAGATCTTTCCCTTCTTTAGGGATCACCACAATAGTGGCTTTCGCATGGTCACAAAGTTATTAATCACATTCTCTAAGGGGGCTCTAATTATAGTTTCAAAGGTTTTGTAAAAACTTATGGGAAAGCTGTCTGGTCCCAATGCCTTCCCAGGCGGGATGAGCTTAATCGCCTTCCTTATCTCGCTCTGTTCTTTAGGTTCATTCAACCTCAAATTATCCTCAAGAGAGAGGTTTCGTATTGGTAGAGACTGGAGGAACTGTAGACAGACATCTTTGGGTGTGGAAACTGCGGGGCAATATAGCTCAAAGTAGAATTGTTAGAACATTTTGAGGATGTCACCCGCTTTGGTTTTTGGAGGAACCAGAAGGGTCCTTAACGTTAGAAATCAATGCAGAGTTTTTCTTAAATTTTAAGTAGGCAGCTAATGGTTTCCTGGCTTTTAGTAGAATACATTTTTTTTACCCTTCTGAGCCTGGACCCATAAGTGAACATGTTTACTCACAGTTTAATTATACTCGTATTTCAGTTTCTTTAATCGTGTCAGGATAGAAGGACCCTTTGAATTCCTGAAAAGAACTACATGGTTTTTAATATCTGTCGCTAGTATGTCTAGGGAAGTCCTTGTTTTTTTTTTAGACACACAGCTTATCACCTGACAGTAGAAAGAAGCATTTCAGAGTATCCCAAAGCGTAACAGGAGAGGAGACCGCGGGTGTGTGGTCCTCGAAGAATAATGATAGTTTGCAGCATATTTCTCGTACATCCATTTCGTTCTCGAGAAATTTTGGTATTCATTCACCACGCTCGGGATTTAGTCTGGGGGTGCAGAATCCTGAGAGAGGCGGAGATGGCTGCATGACCAGAGATGGTTGTGGGTTCAATGGAAGAGGAGTAAGTATCTTGTAACAGTGAATTGTCTACAAGAATGTAATCAATTCTAGATAAGCTTTTATGTGGAAGGGGAGAAGAAGGTGAAGTCAGTGCCAGTAGGATTATGTAGCCTCCAAACATCTGCTAGCGCGTGCACTATACAAAGTGAGTGCATTGCTTTATGGGCCTTAGGGGTTTTATATTTAAATGCCGAGGTCCTGTCTAGAATAGTATCCATTAGTAAGTTAAAGTCACTTCCCAAAATGCTATGGGTCTTAGTGGGAAGCAGTTCCAACTTGGCAACTAGTTTGGACCAGAAAACAGGTTTGTCAGCGTATTCTGAATTACCTGCTTGAAGTCCGGTAATCAGCCATCATCCACTATCATCCTGTTCCAAGGTGATGACATAGGCCAGAGTTCCTGGATGTTAGGGTAACTACCCCATTTTTCTTGGACACTGCCGGGGAGCAGGAGAGGTCATGTACCCAGACAGTGCGCACAAAGAGGGCTTTTTTATAACCAATTTTTGTTTCTTGTAGAAAAACTATGGGGCATATTATCAAGCCAGTTAACGCCGCGTTAGCGGCACTTTCCTGCCGCGTTTTTTTTTTTATCGCCCCATTACCAAGATGTCGCTAACAAGCGTTAGCGACAGCTTCCCGGCGATAGCTATCGTTTTCACTATCGCCGTGCATGGCAGCGATAGTTTCCGCTAATGAGATGCAAAGTAGGCGTTCCTTCTCAAAATTTCACGAAAAAAGTCGCTAACACACCATCGCACTATTACCAATGATGTCCCGGACCCGCGAAGCGATAAAAAAAGTCCCGCTAAGGCCCCTTAGCTGCAGGAAAATAAGACCTGAAAAAACAGGTCTAAAAATTGAAAAATGGAGATAAATGGAGGCATATAAGGGAGGCCAGCCCAGACCCACACCTGAAGACCCACAGACACCATGGAGGTGCTAATCATTCAGTTCGGAGTCCCAGGAAAGCAACAACCACCACCGCCACTGCCACCCCCACCAGGACCACCACCAAGGCAGCGCCAAAGACGACAGCGGGCCCTGCGCAGACGTCTCAGCCTCGCAGACCTGACGCCAGAGGATGTCATTGCCCACTACAGGCTCAAAAGGACATCCATGCAACACATCCTGAACCTGATAACCCACAGGCTGACGCCACAAACACAGCGGAGAACCAACATCCTTCCGCAGACAAAGCTGCTGGCCGTGCTGCATATGTTGGCCTCTGGGACCTTTCAACCAACAACGGCCAGAGTCGGAGGAGTCTCACAGGCAGCCTTCTCAAACTTCCTCCTAACTGTCTTGGATGGCATACTCAGCCTGATACCCCAGCACCTTCACTTCCCCAACACCGTGCAGGAACAGATTGAGACCAAGCAAGGATTCTACGCCATAGCCGGATTCCCACAGGTGTTGGGCGCAATTGACTGCACACATGTCCTATTTGTGCCCCCTGCGGACAGTGCACACATATACCGCAACAGAAAGCACACACATTCCATGAATGTGTAGGCAATAGTGGACCACCGGGGACTGTTCACCAATGTCATAGCCAAGTTCCAAGGGAGTGTGCATGATTCATACATCTTCCGACAGTCCATCATGAACCAGCGCTTCCAGGATGGCACATATGGAAATGCAGTTCTTGTTGGTAAGTACTAACTGAACACACCACACGCCTCAACTCCACATTCATGCAACTCACAATTGTGAAAATGTACATGTAACAATCACACATACAACATGTCAATCAACATGTCCACATACAAGACACAACAACACCAAGAACTGTGGGAACTGTGGCTAGATATGTAGACAAACCATCCTCAAATGCTTAGCCCCTGTGCCACCCGTAAGCAAATGTGGTGAGAGGTGGGAACCATGTATGTGCGATGGAGGCACACGATCCATAATGAAAGTAGGAACACAAGGCCCAGTGTGTAGGTGTCGTGCTGGACAGTTGGGAGTAAGCTGACTGCAGATGTGCCCATGTTGGCATATAGTGTGTCTCTGTAGCCCAGCCTGATGGCTAGGACTGTGTGGGTCACTGTCACACCCGACAATGGGGGGATCTACGTGAAGGTTGCATGGAGGATGCAGAGGCTGGCGAAGCAGCTTCAGGCCACTGCGTACACCTGTAGGTACATGGAGATGGAGGAGTCAAATATGGGGCCTAGGTACCTAGATTTGGGGTGGGGGCATCCGAAAGCGTTGGACCACCAGGTGATGCCACATGCTGATTGTACTGTTACGAGGATGATGACTCATGCTTCCCCTGCGTATAGCACGCCCCAGCTGTTGATCATCCATGTTGCAAATCACAGCAATCCTACCTGGAAGAGCAGTTTGGTGTGTGTGCGTATTGTTGATGTTGAATATGAGCATTCTGTACGTGTTGGTGGTGCAGTTTACTGGTATCCCAAAGCTTGCACCAACTCCACACCATGTTTCAGCAGCTGCATCAGCCAACTCTGAGGTTGGTGCAGACCGAGGTGGCATTCATTGCCTGCCGTATGTTGCAGTCGCATAGTGGGACATGGGTGCATGCGCAGTTGGAGATACATGTTTGGAAAATGTGGACTTGCGCCATTGTTGACGACTGCAGTGTTGTGGTTGTTGCTGTCGATGGTGGTGTGTAGCATCTCATCGGTGACTGATCTACACCAACTTTGTGGGGGCTTGCATATGGTCAACGGTGGTTTGGGGTACATCAACAAGGTGGTGCATGCGTAAGTGGTCAACACATGTGCGTTTAGTGGGGCCGAGGAACTGGACGTAGTCCACACATGCAAAGAAGCCGTCAAAGGTGTGCCCTGCCTTGTGGATCAGTGTGGTGAAGATCTGGGACAGTCTGATGTCAGCTAACATTTCCCTGAGTCAAATGTACCTTGAGTAGTCGTGGCATGTGAGTTGGAGGCTACACTCCCGAATGAGTACGTAGTCCACGGAGTGGACAGTGTTGCGTCTGATGATGCTGATGGTGTGGGTGAAGCGTTCCTGCCTGCAATGGGCCCTGCATGCGAGAGGGCTGATGACTGTTGATATGTGTCTGCTCGGGACAGGAAATAGCATGTGTTGTGCAGTGGGGCAGGTGTGGCAGCAGCGACAGCAGCACAACTGAACGTGAACCGTGTCTGGTGTGGCCCATTGCCATTTCAACGTTCACATGGCATTGACTGTGAGGAGGGTGGATGAGTGCCATCGATAGATGGTACAAGAGCCAGTCATGCAACCGCGCAGCGCACACTATTGATGAGGCTTGGGGAAGGGAGTATCAACAGTGAGGCAATTTAATTCGCAGTGATGCTTGTAATCAGTCCGAAGCAACACATGGCTAACATGAAATCAAACATAACACAAATGACACACCACCAAACCATCTACACCAACAACACAGCCTGCACAGCCAATAATGTAAACATCTCGCTATCACATGTTACAGGTGACCAAGGATATGCACTATGCCCGTGGATGATGACACCCCTCCGAAACCCACCACCCAGGCCCAGAGGCAGTATAATGCGGTCCACAGACGCACCCGGTCCATTGTGGAGTGCACATTTGGTGTGCTAAAGTCACGTTTCCGTTGCCTGGACATCACAGGTGGCAGACTGCTGTACAGCCCTGAAATGGTCAACAAAATCATCCTTGCATGTTGTGTATTGTACAATATATGTGTGCGCACAAATGCTCCATGGATTCAAGTGCCTGCTGCACCGGACGACGACCAGTATGATGCTGAAGATGAGGCAGCTGGCGCACACCCCACAGTAAATGCTGCAGGAACTGACTGAAGGGACCGAATAATAAACAATTTCTTCAACTGAGCACGTCAAATTGTGACAGTCCCCCTCCAATGTATCTCATAGCAAAATGACCGCAATCACTGTGTGTGCCAATAAAAAAAAATCACACACATACCCTGTCTGCATGTTATTGTCCAGCATGGGTACATCACTCTGAAAAGGGTACGTTGCACAATATGTGCAATGAAAATAACAAAACTTCATCCATGCTGGGAATGTCTCCTCAGTACAGAGATGCTTTACAGTGTGTCAAATGTGCAAGACTAGAGTCTACATGGTGCAAATTGGGCTACCCAATCCAAAATTGTTGCGTGTCCTTTGTGTAAATCAGTCAACATAGGTTGTCGTCTGTGAATAAATGCACAATTGTAGTCTGTTGACAGTGGTCAATAATCTATTTGAGTGTGTACGTTGTGTAAAACAATGAGACTGTGGGCGTGCAATGGGATAAGAGATGAAACTTTGGGGGTGCAATGGGCTAAAATCTGAAAATAGGGCGTGCAATGGGGTAAAATATGAAAATAGGGTGTGCAATGGGGTAAAATCTGAAAATAGGGCGTGCAATGGGGTAAAATCTGAAAATAGGGCGTGCAATGGGGTAAAATATGAAAATAGGGCGTGCAATGGGGTAAAACCTGCCTTTCTGTGTGTCCTAAGAAATTAGCTTTGAAGCATCGACCACCTCCAGATCAACAAGCCCTACAAGAAGTATGTGGAGCACTAACTTGACACAGCAGACGGATCACCAGCACCCCTGAGGCAACAACCAGACCGCCATCTCCAAATGGACAACATGCACAGATGAAGACACCTCCTCCGCTAGGAAAGGCATCCACCCGGGGGCCCACACAGACCCCTGGCCCCCTCACATCTACCACAGAGCCACATCTGCCTCCGCACACGAACCACTACGCAACATCAACATCACCTTCAACACATGCACGTTCACAGACAACTTGAAGCGTGCCGAAAGTCATGCCCCTACGCCTTGTGACCCCCAAGGGTGAGTAGCACACTTAAACAAGCATTGGCATAGCCAATAGGTCTCGCCTTTGGGACCTTATAAGTGGTTAGTCATGCAGCACATTATCCTGGGTGGGCTCAGACAATTCCAGCATGGAAAGTTGTGTTGAAAAGAAAGCCAAGGCAGGCTGGAGGTGTCACACTGGCACAGCGCCACGTGCAGTTACAACCTGCATGGGAGAGGGAAAGTTGGGAGGGGCAAGGAAGTTGGGTAGAGACAGGAAATGACTTAACTATGAGGGTGAGAGACAGCAGGAGGTGTTACTGGCGGACAAGACGGAAATGGAAGAGCTAAGGGACAGGAAGTGGGGCAGATATCAGTGAAGATGTAGGGTTGTTTGGATGCATGTGGCAAAACAGAAACGCCAGTGCTCGTGCAAGCTGACAGCTCGCGCGCTGCCTTCCGTTTAAAGCCCAGGCCCAGCAATCCAGGAAGACACGTCTCTAAATCCACTTGACTTGTGTCAGAGAGTAGCAAGGAGGATAAGACGATTGCTACTAAGTGCTAACTTTCAGCTGTTAAATTTGTAATAAAGTGGCAGAAGTTACATCGGAAAAAAGAAACAAAGCATTGGCAAAAGTCTGTAGAATAGCAAGCTGGTGTCCCTTAAAAAGAATATATATGACAAGTATATGCCACGGAATGAAAATAAAATAGAACTCATGACATCTAAATGTGGCTGCCATATGCTTGTAGATCAAATTCAGTTTTATTGTATGAGCTATTGAATAGTATATGGGCTTCTTTTCAGGCAAGGGTGCTTAACGCAAGCATTGGCAAAGCCAATTAATCCTAACTTTGGGATCCATTGCCTTTGCCAATGGTTTTTAGCGATTCTGTACAGTGTCCACGATGTTGAACAGCATGGCTTAAGAGTTAACAAAAAAAAAATGCACAATGACGCATCAGCCTGCATGCCCATGTCTACAAAATATTAGCGCTTTTTTTCTTTTTGTTTATTGATTCCAGTTGGATCAGTATATAAACAAAAATTATAAACGGGAAAGCATTTCTTTCTTTTTTAAGCGCGTGTGAAGGGAACCAACACAGGTGGTGCGAGTGTGGAAGGAAGCAACACAAGGAGACAAAGCAAAACAGGGGTGGGGGGCGAATCAACATTGAGGGCACAGGTGTAGGAAGCGATAGAGAGGGAAGGGGAAACAACACTGAAGGGAGAGAGAGGAAAGTGAAGAGCAGGGCAAAGAGAAGCACATTGGTTAGAGACACAAATGTGGAGAGTATGTATGCGAAAGCATATGGGGGAGGGGGAGAAGTACACAAAGGAAAGTACAACACAGAGGGCAAAAGAGCAGCAAACAGGCAACAGAAAGCAACCTGGAGTGTGGCACAGTGGGGAGCAGCACACAAGGAAACTGCTGTTAAACTGAAGTACTTTGAAGGAAAAAGAAACGCGATAAAATGCTTTACACACCCCAGAATGGAAAGTTAAAACCTGGACTGGGTGAGCTACTAATGCATGCACCAGGGACCTTTGAGAGTTTTATTCTTTCACTATTGTACTTCTATTTAGGTAAATGTAGCCTAAAAGGCATTGCCCTTGCAGGAAAGGTGTATATTTCTGTTTGTAAACACATTCACAAGCACAGCCTGAGTGAAGATATGACTGCGGACTCACTACGGAGGCTCTCAGGGATGGCGTAAGTAATAACGGAGTATGTCTGCCTCTAATACTTGCCATGTGTTTGTCTGACTGGTGCAACAGGTCTTCTCTTTCAAGAGACGAAAAGTAAGTGAGAGAAGACAAACCAGCACCAAACACCGTTACATTAAACTTTTTTCACCCAACAGAGGACACATGATGTCATGCCCTGTTAGAGGAAAAGACTTGTGGACAGCAATCTCCCCAGCGAGGCGGCAAACCGGCTGCACCGCAACCGTTCAGCTTAACTACATGATTCTAAAGACCATTTGGTTGCTCAAATGTGTGTATTTCTGACATTTATATGTTTCCCTCGTCTTCATTGCTTGATTTTGCTCGCGAGAAAGTTTCACTCATAGTCGTTGAAATGCTACTCAAATTATGGAAATGTCACACAAAAGCAATCTGAAACCTTGGCAGCTATGTGTGCTATAGAGAAACAAGAAAAACCTCCAAATATTATATATTCGAAAGAAGCTACATCCGGATTGTCTTTATGTTACTACCACAGTATATTTATCACGGTGGATGCCGCCACAAGCACGAGTGCAGTGCTTGGAAAAAGTGAAGACCGACAGCTAAAGGTCCTCCTAGAGTAGCGCATGCGCGCTGCCTAGGCGAGACCTAAAAATCCATTATTGATTGATGGTTCTCTTGTTCGGTATGCAATCATGGTGTGACCTGTGTTGAATGTTGCAAGTTAGGGTATCATGTGTTGTGAAACATCATTTACATGGTGTCATCTGAGTGCCAACCAACCTCAACATGTTGTTACATGGCTCTGACATGAAATTTGCAGCAAGACTGTACATCAGTGCATTGATTCCCTCTTAGCGTGCAGATCTGCCCGCTAACCCGAAAAAGCGATATTTTCTCTTTCCATCCGCTCAATGTTAAAATACATCGCGCGACACTTTTTAACATTAGAAAGTTTACTCATGTGACCATTTGCGTGCAGATTTTCGACGCTAACCCAAAAACGGGCCGCAAAGAGACAGGAAGTGATGTCTGCATGCTTCCTGTCTACTGGAGTAGTGTTTTCAACTTTCACTTTCTCCTTTGAGCACATTGCTGGTGATTGTGGAGAGTGTTGGAGCTGTTTGGTGGTGTGTGCTGCAGTTTGGAGATTTTGAGAGTGTTGCTGTGTCCTGTGTCCTGTTGATAGTGTCTGTGAATTGTTGTGTACTAATTTATTGTGTTTAACTGTCTCCTGTCCTCAGTTTTGTCGGGTGTCTGTCTTGGGGTAGTACACTAACATTGTTTTTGGGGATATTTTAGAGGGATTATTTTTTTGTCTCTGGCTGTGGGGTCACAGGTGTGCAGGGAGATGCCAGGTGTGGGCAGGGAGGGCAGGATGCCCGAGGGGTCATTGGGGGGCTTCCTGTGGCTCATTAAATTCCACCTGCCACTGATGTTGGAGAGGGGAGGCCGTATCCTGAAAGGATACAACGTGAGTGTGCGGAAGATTCGGTGGGACCGTGTGCGGGTGCATATGCGCAGGGTCTTTGGAGTGGACCGTAACGTGCGCCAGTGGAAGCACCGCTGGCAGGACATGCTTGCACGAGAAGCTGACCTCCTTGACTACGTGGGAGTCATGACAGGCCTACAGGATGGTGTTAGAAGGTGGTTCTGACACTCTGGGCCGCCCGGATTTTTCGCTTTTTGAGCACCTATTTGTTGAGCTTTTACTGTGGGAGAGCCTCATAAGTTGGGACTCACCCACAGTGAACTCATGGTGAAAGAGACTGCATGTGGATTTTACTGGTGTCCCCCTAGCTTGACTAGGCCGCTGCGCAGCCGCAGGAGGAAGGGGCACCGGGCTGGTTACATGCAGACACATGTGTACATGCGTGTGCAGACGTGTACGGGCTGTGCAGGGGAGAGTCCTTGCGTGCGCAGTCCAGGAGCAGCTACATAGTGAATGGTGTGGCAGGACTTATGCAGAATTGGGTGGTGACATGGAATAGGCTTTATACACTGGGAAGAAGCAAGCCAGGGAAAGTCAGTGTGTTTTACTGTATTTTTCACTTCATTATTCCCCTATGGGAAGTGTCACTTTCCTAAGGCCTACAAATTCCAGACACGCACTAAAGTCCACTGTAACGGGTGTGAGAAGAAGTATTCTGCAGAGTCCAGAGTCATATTTGTACTGCTTTTGGGTCATCCAGAACTGTCATATTTCTCTGAGTCAGCCATAGCCAGGCCCTGGATGGGGGCTGACCTCAGTAGCCTGGATTGATGACCTTTCTTCCCAGAGCGAAGACCTCCTCTCCACGACGAGAAACTGGGTGGATCTGCAGGCTAATTCATCAGCAGCTGTCACTGGGTGCCAGGCACCAAGCTGCACAAAGGGGAGGCAGCTCTGGGGGGGGAAGGGGCTTTCAGAGACCATGTGGCAGGAGACCCTGGACGATGCCATCTTGAACCAACCCAGAGGCCTGGGCAGGAAGGAGGGAGCAGGGGCAGTGAAGTGATGTGTCGTTGTTTGATAGGACAAACAGAGACTTCCTGCCAGCCCCCTCCCCAACTTCTTAAAAGAACTTGCACAGGAAGAGAAGCTCTCTCTGGGGTGTAGTCTGCTGAGGCAGAAGGTGCTGGAGCCTGGCGCAATGGGCAGTTGGAAGGAGGAACCCCCTGACTGCCTCCAGGATCCTGAACAGCGCCAGGAGAAGAGTCCAGGACCAGTGCGCAGAAGCAGGGGCCTCTGCGCAGGGAGAAGAGAGGCCTAGGAGGAGAGCCAGGTGAAAGGCTGGCGCAGGGAGCCAGTGAAGACAGCTCCCTGCTGAATCCCCCCTCTCAGAGACCCAGAGGGCAAAGGAGAGTGTTCCCAGTGGCTGGGGCTGGCCAAGAGGAGCGAGAGGAGACAAAAATGAAGAAAATCAGACTCCTGGGGGCCGAGATACGCCCCCCAGAAGGTAGGCGACCTTTGACCTCTGGAGGGACCGACGACGAAGCACGTGGGGCTCCGCCGCCGGTCCATGATGTGCCCCCGGGGGGGTCAGGTCCCGGGGGCTACCCCCAAGAGAAGTAAAGTCGGGGTGCTCCGTTGCGCACCCCGTGAAGGTTCCCCCGCGGGGTGCCAGGAGCCCACCCTGGCCCCCGCCGAACAAGAGGTCGGGGGGAGCGCCGTCCCGCCCCCCGCGAAAATGTGCCCAAGGGGCCCGGGACCCCATCCCCGGGCCCCGAAGAAGAAGAGAAGCCGGGGGCGGGGAGCGCCGTCGTGCCCCCCCACGAAGAGGTCTCGAGGGGCCCGGGACCCCATCCCCGGGCCCCGAAGCAAAGTCGGGGAGCGCCGTCGCGCTCCCCGTGAAGATGCGCCCAAACGGGGCGCCAGGAGCCCACCCTGGCCCCCGCCGAAGCAGCCAAAGACGGGGAGCGCCGGCACGCTCCCCGCGAGGAGGAGGAGGGGGCCCGGGACCCCATCCCCGGGCCCCGAAGAGACCGGGATGGAGGGGGGGCGCCGTCGCACCCCCCCGAAGATGTCCAGGGGCCTGGGACCCCATCGCCGGGCCCCAAAGAATGGGAGGAGGCCGGGGGAGTGCCGCCGCACTCCCCGGCTGTCCAGCCGGACCGGAGGACGAGGACGCGTCTGCCCGCTGGAGCGGGCAGACCAGAAGTGCCCAGCCGGCTCCCGCGGCAGCACACGAGGGTGCTGGCCGCGCGGGGAGCCGGCGGGGGCAGCCGGGGGTGGGCTCTCCAGGCTGCCCTCCAACAACGAAGGCAGGCGGGGGTCCCGGGTGGGACCGGGACCCCGAACGAGGAGGTGCAGCATCGCGGGACCGGGCCCCCGAAAATCCACCGATCGGCCGGGGGTGGGCTCCCTGAGCCGTTACCATCATCTGGGGGTCTGGGTGGGACCGGGCCCCCCACCGAGGCAGGCAGAAGCGGCGTGAGGCCGCCGGCGTCATCGCGGCTCTCCTCAGCACAGCGGGAGAGCCGCTAATCAAATATGCACAAAAGGAGCCTGAAGCGCCCCATAATGCCTTGCAAGGCATGGGGAAATCTATTGTTTTTGGTGCCGGGTGGCCCCCAGAGGAGGGGGGTCACCCTCATTGGTGAAAGAGGTGCAGGGGGAGCTGCTGGAGAAGCGCAGTCTCCCCAGCACGAAAGTCGAAGTCCCTCCCTAAGTCTCATGGGGACTTGAAAAGGATAACCCCTCAAGGGCTCAGCCAGTATTTTAACACCTTCTGGGCTGGAACTTATGTTCTACAGCTGAGGGTGTATGGAAAAGTGCATCAAGGAGTGAAGGGCTGAGTTGGGGATGTCTGGAGAAGGGCATCTCCTGGAGGTGAAGAGGTGTAATTGCACCCGTAGTGCATTTACTAATGTTATTTCTTTCAGAGGGACTGAAGGTCACATGTGTAATGTGAAGTACCTGTGTAAGGTGATGTCATAAGCAAAGTGGGGTTATGTTGCCAGACATTCCTGCTAGGGTGTCTGGCTGTATATGCGTAATCCGGTGATTTTATCTGTGATGCCTTTAGGGGCTGTAATTGCAATGCATTCTAATGATCCACAAATGTGATGGGTACTGTCATTCTAAAGTGATGCTTAAACATGTATTCTTGCTGCTGCGCTTAAGTGAAGAACAACCCAGACTGTTAGCCCTGTAGATGTAAGGGTGCATACTGTATGGACAATATAAGATGCTCAGTCAGGGTTATGTGTCACCAGGGCAGGTGTACCTATTTTTAATGCTCGTTGAGATAATGGGGGGGTCGCCACTGGGATGGTGCCAGTGCGCAGGGCCCTCGCTCCAGGTTATGGTCAACACACTGCATTAGGGGGCAAGATGATGTGCATACATGGGAGTGGTGGTACTAGACCTCACCCCCCTGCGGGAGGGGTGGAGATGTTATGCAATGTCACAAAGTAATTCCAACAGCTTATGTATATTTGTAAATTGGTGCATAGTATTGAGTAGTGTGTGTGTTTAATAAATGTACTCTTACTTTTATAAAGCAAAGTACAGACTGGACAATCAATTATTGAGTGTTATTTCTGCGCACCTGCAAATGGCGATTACTAGCCCACACCACCTCCCTTGAGTAAGCCTCATACTGCTCTGCAACGCTACCCTCTGAGAGTCAGGCGCTACAATTGGGTGTTTGGTTCCCAGTGAAGGACAAATGTAGTCATGTTATTTGTGCAGGCCTCAGAGATACTGCCTCGTTTTCCAACAGGTGGTAAGTACAAACTCCACATTTAATCTGGTGTAGTGTAACGAATGAAAATTACGACGTGTGTGACACTGGTGCCAAAGTGAGAAATGCTTGCTGATTGAGGTGGGAGACGCAATGCGTTTGCGCATCTTGTTGGCACATCCGAAACACAACGCAGCATCACATTGACAAGCATATGTTGCAAGTCTGTGTCACCCACTGCACTGGACCAACACTTGGCACTGTTCTGCCATAGCTGGCACACCTGCGCAAAATGTGCGTGCAGGCAGAAGCTTGTTTGGGTACGGCAGGGGTGACTGTACATGAACCAGCCATGGGATTGTCCATGTGAGCTGTGTGCTGGCCAAAAGGTAGAGTCAAAATGCTGTCCTCATGATTTGTGTTACGTTAGCTACGCTGCCCTGTGAACATAGTTGCTGTGTGACAAAGTATTGTATAGGTACAAATGGTCTAAGGAAAGTGGACATCCCCAGATTGTCATACACCACCTACCTCTGTGTGACTGCTTTGTGCAATCTGCAGCTACTCAATTGTACAAAGTGCATGTAGAACATCAGGATGCATGTAGTAATGTTGCCTTGTGGATGACTCACACTACGATCATGGGCATGTCAGCTAGCATTACAGTCTTGTCTGTCCAAAATCAGCTGTCACAGGTCTGGTGTGAATGGCAGTCAAAGTTGACCCAATCATGTAGTCAACATGAAACGCCACACTACAGTTACGTAGCATTTGCTGTCATGGTGATGATTGGTATGAGGAATGCGACACCTATGAATTGAAGTCTAATCCCAACACATATTTCTTTCCTTGTCTCACAGATGGACGATCGCCAATCACACAGGGGGACATCGACAGCTTCGAGGACCCACACGCCACTGGTGAGTTGGAACGTAATTGACTAGCATGTTGCGTTGGCATGGATGTCTGGGTCACATGATCACCGTTGCAGTATGTAGTATGGGTGCGTATCACGTTTACCTTGCCTACAGTGTGATGATGTATTGTGGAAGTCAGCAGTGTGCCCTAATCGGGAAGTGACTCTGGACAAATGCATTGGTCTCACAGTTGTGACTTGGCCCATCCCCAGTCAGTGGCACACATTAGAAGTGAGGTGCATATCAGCAAGCCCATATCGCAAAGTCAACGTAACTGTCATCAAAGTTGTGTTGTCAATAGGGGCCTAGCATCATAATCTGAGCAGCGTTAATACATTTCACGTGTATTAATGCTTACTTGTCAATGAGGTACACTGTCATGCTTTGTTGAGTGTGAACGGGGCGTGCATTGGGGGTTGTGTTCGGCATTCCACGGCAACACCCATTGTATCAGAGGCTGCCCCTGATGTCCAAGTGCGGCATTCATAGTTTGCAGCGCACAACTCACCAACAGTTACATCCCGGTTGTATTCTGGCCATATGAGCAGGGATGCTTCTTGATCATCATCTTTGCTTTGTACATGTGAGCTGCTTTGTGCAGCACACATGGGACTAGAGAATTGACATGGTGTGTATAAGTACAGCAAGGTGGCCCTTCCAGTACATACATTAACATGCCTCATTTTCCCCCAATGTATCTTTCCTGTGTGGTGCACTAAGCAACACACATGATAGTCACAACATGGTCCTCTAGGATGGAATCTGGGCATGAAGGGGCACCTTCATGTACAGACACCAGACTCACCTGCACACACACAACCTTGCACTCTGGTGCAAGGGTGCCTGTGTTGGCGCAGTCGTGATGAACCGCACACATGTGCTGGGGGACACACATGCCTGCACATGTGCATAGTACCTATCATGCAGCCCTGTGTCACTGTAGAGGATGAGGGTGGTGCTACACACAGGGGGGTAATGCTTTCCTCCTCCGATTGCTTGTACATGTCACCCTCTGCCCGTGTATGTAATGGCACAATCGTTTGGCACTGTCAGCCTAATTTGTTAGTGACAGTGCACGTACCATGCCATGCACTGTCATGTCAGTCTCCCCAGCATGTAGTCACTGATCCATGCTTCAACATGTCGTTGTCCAGGTCACTTGCTGACTTCACATAGTTACGCTGTAGTGTATGCTCCCATGTTGAAGTGTACTTGTATTACAGATGTGTATGGAGAAAATTGAAATTGGCTACGTGACTCTAATTTGCCTTTGTGTATGTTTTACAGACAACATGACGCCTGGCCAAATACATGCCTTCCAGGTGCGGAAGGACCGTTACCGCCATGTGAAGAAGGTTGCGAAGGGGTACCGCAACATGTCCAGAAGGTACCATGAGGAACGTAGGAAGGGCACATGGAAGGCGGTGCCTGAGCATGCCCAGGATGTCACACAGCCCCCCCGGCACCTCAGGCGTCAGTGGTGTGTCCTAGCCGGTACAGGTGGCACATCCCCCTACGGCCCCCCCCACCCCCAGGCACTGTCCCACCTGCAACTGGGGATCAAGTTGTTCCGTTCACATTGCGGGACAGGAGGCTGCTACAGGACATTGTGGTATCGCAGGCCGAGCTCAGGCGTGAATTGTCTGATGTCAACAGACGTGTGATGGACATACACAAACACTTGGGACTGCCATGATGGGTGTACCTGTTGGACACCATCCCCCTCTTCTCCCTTCCCCCAATGTTTGAAATATTTTATTATGTAGTGTTAGGTTAGTTATTTATATGTTAGGTAGTGTAGTTTTAGTGTAGATTTTAGTTAGTGTTAGCTTGTTAGGTAGATATAAGTTTTTAATTAGTCATCCCTATTTGGGGAAAAGTTTCCTTTTCCTTTGGGTGGGGGGTTGATGTGTTTTTTCTTCATGAAAAATAATAAAAAAAATCTTACAAAAAATATATATTTGTGTAGGTTACATGTTTAGTTAGTTCATGTATAGCTTAGATGTCTTTGTCCTGTCTCGTGGTGTGCCTTAAGGGTGGGAGGGGGGTGGATGTCTATGATGTGTTGTTGCATGTTTAGGATTAGTTAGGGTAGATAGTTTAGGTAAGTAAGACTGTTTTATAGTTAGTTTAGATTTTAGTAGTAGTTATAGTGATAAGTGTTAGTTTAGGTCACTTGCATATTTATACCGTTCCAATAAACATTTGATACTTTGGATTACTGCTTGCACTTATGTCAGGGACGAGGTTGTGGAGTGTGGCTCTTCCCATTGTATGCTACTTTTCACATCACTGGACTATCCATTGGAATCGCTAAGTCTGCTTATGACATGTAAGTTTGCAGGATGTATTGTGTCAGGATCCCTTAGATGGGAGCACACTGGCTTTGCATTGATGACAGGGTGTCAATTTGGATTGACGCCCTGGTCTAGGGACAGTCGTCTGTGATGTTCTACATCTTCTGTGTGACTCACGGATTTGGACAGCACATTGTTGCACATTTTGGACATGACCTAGTGAGATGGCATGGCAAGGGATTACAGTTAGCTACTGTTATCCATCATGGAGATGGATGTATGCACCAGGTTCCACGGATTCCGTCACACACCTGCATGTCAGATGCGCCGCAGAGCCCATCTACATTGCACAGACCTAGCCACACTTGCTGCGTAGTGCCAGTGTGTCCGCTTCCTTTGCAAGATATGTTCTGGTTCATGTACGCTCACTCTCCAGACCATGCATGATTTGTTAGAAATCTGTGTGCATTGTGTACAGGACATGGAACAGCAGTGTTCATGAATCACAAAAGTGATCTGTGAGTAAGTGATGACTTCACATTTTGCGTTACTCACAAATGTAGTTTGGGAGTAGTGCATTTTGCTTTACAGAGTTGACATCTCCTAAATGCCTACCATGACTCACTGGTCTAGTCAAGTTTTGATTTTGTCACAGGTAATGTTTGGGGGGGGTGGCACACTGTCCTGCTGCACACAAGGGGGAGATGTTGCATTGCTCCCTGTAGTGACAGTGTCATGGAGACTTGTCCCAGCTGTTACTTCTGCCATTGGCTCATGTTGATGACGCCCTTGAAATGTTGTTGGTGCATCTGACTATATGCTGAGTGCAGTGCCACACACATCCCTACACACATTGCCCGATACGCTCGCAGTGGTCACAGCATGGGAGGGGGCATATTTTAGGTTACATCGTTTGTCAACAGGGAGGGGCTGTCTGAGGGCTTGCACTTTGGGGTGAGCCCCTATTTGCCAATCTACTTCACTGAGGCAGACATTGTTGGTCCGTATGTGTATGGTGGACATGTGCCCTTCCGTGTCTTCATCAATGTGAATATGCTGTCCAGTATTTTGGGATGTGACATGCAATGTGCACCATCACAACAGGCTTTGTCCACCACGTAGTGTGTGAGTAGATATGCCAAGAGATATTTGTTTACAAGTGTTAAGGAGGACACAACTCGTGGCCTGCAACAGACTAGGACATTTTTGTACACATGCCTTTTCATGAGAGGGCGTGGGGCTAGGTTGGTATATTGCTAGATGGTTGTTTTGGAGCAATGGGGGCAACGCTAGTTCACACATACACTGCCATCTCACTGCCTATCTGTATCAGGTAAACTGGTACATTGCTCGTATTTCCCTTTGTGTACCTTCTGGGTGAATCAGTGTCCTGACACTTTTTACATACTTCTATACTTGATTGGTCAAGAACCACACACATCTGTGTGAGTTAAACAATTTTATTGACATTTAGAGGATGAAGACTGGACCAGTGCTTGGCCATGCATGCCCACATTGCATGGATGCCCGTTGGAGGGCCAGACAGAGTCATATGGTGGTAACAGGTCCAAGGGAAGAGGCATAGTTCAGTCCGCAGGCTGATTGCAGTGGCATTGGCAAGAGAAAAAACTTATATGGCAGTCCATGTGGAGGTCCAAGGTGATTGTCGGGGGACAGTGGAAGACAGTGCAAGAAGATTTTCTGTGGCATAATACTAAGCCCGGCACCAAGGAGGGAACTGGGCTTTTGGCGCAGATGGATGCTACCGCTTCCTCCTTAGCACAAATGCACTTTCACCCTCCTCTTCGTCCTCTGATGTGTGATGTGTCTCACATGTGGGTGGTGGTATGGTGGGTGCAGAACTGTGAGGCACTGACATATCAGGTGGCGGAGATCAGGTGGCGGAGCTGAGGATGTGGTGGCAGCAGCAGCATTCATCTGCGCCAGTCCTTGTGGCAGCAATGAAGTGATGAGCAGGTGCAGGGCATGATAGATCCCAGCAACCTCGCGCTGGTGTGCGGCCCTGGCAGCCATATCTTGTGCCTGCATCCGCTCCATGCTCTCCATTATCCGACAGATGTTGGCCAAATCCTGGCTGACATTGCTGGAGCCACTCTGAGCAGACAGTTGTTGTTGTCTCAGAATCATGACTCCAGCAATGTCAGCCATGGACCGTTGGAGGGCATTGAGCGGGCTGTGGGTGTCCGTGATCTTCTGCATGTGGTCCCGGATGGGACTCAGACACCCACGTATGGCCTCAAGTTTATCCGCCAGGTGCTCGAACCCCACCCACACCTGTTCCGCCATCTCCTGCTGGACCTCCAGCACACGGCGTTGGAAGGCCAGGTGTGTGTTCTCGAGGTCCGTGTGGCAGCTGTGGTGGGAGGTGCTTGCTGCTGGTTGGTTTGTGCAGGGGGTGGGCTTGCCGCTATGCTGCTGGGTTGCCCTGCTCCTGGAGGTGGGGTGCTGAAGGAGTCTAGCAGATGTTGCAGTGCTTCCTGATCAATGGTGGGGTATTCCTCCTTGTCATCAGGGAAGGTTGGGCCAGTCTGCTGTCCAGGAGGTGATGTCTTTCCCTCTGCAATGTGATGGGGTAGATTCAGTTTAACCGTGTTTGTCATGTGCAATCATGCATTGGATGTGTTTACGAGCAGACAGCAGGACAGTGTCCATTCATACTGTTTTTGAGGAGATGCCTATTTGTTGCAGGATAGTGATGATTTTGAGGAAATTGCGGATGTGATGGTGTAGTTGTACATTGTCATCTCACAGTTTCCAGCAATGACAAATGTTATTGTACAATATCTACACCCAAGCGTCACAAGTTGTGTCCTCTGTTCATTTGTGTGAGTAATGCTATTTGGCCCACATAGTAGTCAATGTTCATGTGCTCAGATTTGTCTGTGTGTGCACTGCATTGTGTGCTGGTGGCACCTGCAGCTTTTGTTTAGCTGCACATTATACCTTTCAGGTAGTGTGCCTTTGGGTTCTGTGCATTTACAATGCTGTGCTGAGGCAAACTGGGTGGAATATGGGTCTTGGTCAGAGTTGTGTGAGTTGTGCATTGTTTGACTTCAATTGTCTTGTTTATGTCAGGGGTTGTATGTACACGAGGATGTGTCAGAGTGTGACTTGCTTGGTTAAGGATGTTGTCCACACTCAGCCACCTCAGTGAGGTGGCCTGAACCATGTTGATGATTTGGGCCTGCAGGCATGCTATTCATCATGCACTGTCACTTGCCTTGTCAATGTGGCTCACGGACACGCAGCATTGCATGGTATTGCGCATGTGTTTTGTGCAAGTATGGTTATGTGTAGGTAGGGCAGACTTTAGGCACATTAGCAATGTGAGCTTACTTGCTGTTTCAACATGTGCTGCACTATGTGGTACACATGGACATCCATTTTGCTTTGTCTATTGTGATTTGTCTGGTGTGCATGTCGTCCTTCATGTTTTTAGTTGCATGCATTGCTGAGTGCCCTCCGTTTGGCTGACCCGTTGTGAGTATGGTTCTGCGTGAGTTTCGATAGTTGTTGCGGTCTGAACAGACAGGGGCATGTTACCAAGGAAGTGGCAGGGAGAGGCGTTAGCCATCTTGTCTTCACGGCTCTCGCATCCACTTTGGTAACGACAGGCTCATTCATGTTATCAAGGATATGGTGCAGCCTGGCGTTTCCCCCTGCAATGGGAGTAAATTACACTGCTTAGCGCCAGCGCAGGCTCCCTTGCACCATAGTGCAAGGGTGTCTGCGAGCAGGGAGGTTTGTTCATGTGTAGGTAGTAGTTGCTTACTGCACATGGACAAAGCTAAGACGGCATTTTGTAGCTTTCATGTGTGCTGCTTCGTGCAGCACACATGGAAGTTACGAAATGACATTCAGAAGTACAGTTTGCTCATGTACAGGAAGGGGCACCTTCCTGTACATGAACATACCATGGAATTTGGATTTTCACATGTGGGGTGCACAAGGCAGCACACATGATACGAGCAATAACAAGGGGATTAATGCATTTATCCTAGTTTTGCAACCTTAGGCCCATGATATCTCTGGTGTTCAGATCAGCACTGCCACCTCTTCTCGCCTAACTTGATGATGGATGGCAGCGTCGACTTCAATGGGTGTTGTTGTGGGACGGCCACCACAACACCCACTGCACGCCCCCTTCTACACAAAGTTTAGTGTGAAAGGGGCACTATTCTCAAGGCAGCGTAAAGCAACTTAACGTGTCTTTAAGCCACATTGAGTGACTTGACGCTGCCTTGATAATGGTGCGCTGACCCTATCGCCACCCCAGCGTCAAAAGATAAGTGATGTTGTGATGGCGATAGGGGCTTGATAATATGCCCCATGGTGTCAACACACATTACCCTCAAGGTTGACCCCACGTGTGGTGTATAAGTGTTCAGTTTTCTGATGTATGTGCATTTCATGATGCCTATTAATGGTGCTGAGGCCGGGTCAACGCCACCCTCACAGGAGATGCAAATGTGCGGGGGATGTGTGTTTGTGTATGTGCCACGCAGCTGCTGCCATGGATGATACCTGCTGTCCTGGTTCTGTCATTCAATGCCTGGCTTGGCATGTGGGTGATGACTACCTGACTGCATATTTGTTCACTGACACAGTTGACTTACCAAACCGTTAATTTTACTTGCACATGATGGTGTTATGGGCAACTCACATCAGGACTGATGTGGAATGCTGTATTCTGTGTGGTAGATATGTACACTTGGTGGGGTAGGAGTGCAATTTTACATAGGGGTCGAGGGTGGCATTTAGCCGGTTGACATGATTTATTTCAATTTAGCTATCCTTGCTTGTTGTCATACTTTGGCAGTGAGACAGCTTTACAGGCACATTGTGGTTCAGCGAGTATGTCACACAGACAAGGCATGCAGTACATATTGGTGTGATACATTCCTGTTCTGCATTGTTCACGTACTGTGTGGTTGTTTGCACGTCACCCTGCTCATTGTATTCCCTTGCCCTTTGAGTGAAGTGTGCTGTTTGTGTGCATTTTTGTAGGTGCAAGCTTTATCCAGCAGCCTGCATGGTCAATTCGTTGTGACATTGCATGTGTGTGTGGTATGCAGACTCACTAGATGTTTCCCCACTTGGTGTACAGCAGACTGCATCTCATGAACAGGCAAGGGGGCACATTGCATGGTGATGCAGGTGATGTCAGATTTTCCCCCTTGCCACATCACCACGCACATACAAATTGCCTGCACATGGACACGCCTAACTCTGAGGCCAAAATGCGGATGCACTGTGCATGTGGCTGGTCATGTGAACGATGAGGCATGCCACCACCAATGTCAGCACACCTGTAGCATTGTGCACGTGTCTGAGTAGTGTGCAAGGTTGTGTATGCACAGCAAAGTCCACCTACATGCACATTCCTGCACACCACTCATACACATGTGCAAAATGCTGCAGGTGTGCTGACATTGTTGGTGGCATGCCTTATTGTGCACATGACCAGTCACACTCACAGTGCACATACATTTTGGCATTAGAGTGAGATGTGTCCTTGTGCAGGCAATTTGTATGTGTGTGGTGATGTGGCAAGGGAGCCATTTAGCCACCCTGCCGCATGCCAGGTTGTTGTTCCACTTTGTCATTTGAGTGGGCACTTATGGAGTTGTCTGACGTTGACCTAGGACTAATTTGGGCTTCCTTTCTTGTGCTCATTTGAAGGTCTGTATGCCGGACAATGTGTGTCGTGCAATGTGTTGTTTGAGAAGGGTGATATGTCCCTATGCCACCATGGACAGGGGTATCCAGGACATGATCCACAGTACATGTGGGTATTCACTTCAATTAATTAAATTGTTCATGAGTGCCACTGTGCCCATCCACCCCCTTCCCCCCGTCCCTGGTTGATGCTCACCCTGGTGTTGTTGTGTCTGTTCACATTCAGCACTATCCTGGCCCGCAACTACAACCACCGTCTCCTCACTGATGACTCGGGACACCTGCTCCTCCAACTCATCCAGCTCCTCCTGTGGCGCTGGACTCCCACCTCCAGTCTGCCTCGCTGCTCTCACGTTGGCTGCTAGTTTCTCCTTGGTTTTGCGCTTGGTATCATGCCAGCGCTTCTTGCAGTCGTCCACTGTCCTCCTCCTCTCTCCAACGGCATTCACCTTGGACACAATGTCCTCCCATATTTCTTTTTTTCTTGCCAATGTCACTGTGGAGGTGACAAACAGTTCTTGTTGGTGTTCAGTCACCTTCGCAATCAGGACCTGGTTTTCCTGGTTGCTGAACTTAGGATTCCTCTTCCTCTTGGCCTTCACATGGGTCTCTGGCTGGTCCTCCTGGGTATTTGTGGGCATGTTTGTGGCCTCTGCACTGGTCCCAGCTTCTTCCATTGCTCCTCTGGTATTTTCCTTTTTTTTTTTTCTGCTTGGCGGGCCTTTTATGGTGCATTTTCCCGCTGAACGGGTTAAATGCAGGCCTGGTGCTAATTAGCGATAGGATTCTGTCGCTGATTGGCCCTTCGCAACTTTTTTCACGTTAGCGTACGTTTTTTTATCGCCGGCACGCTAACATTATCGCCATCCATTCCCGCGGAAAAAGGTAGCTTTCGGCTGTTAGCGGCGTGTTGATAATACACCGCTAATGCGGCAATAGATTCCGGCAAACTGCGGCAAGAAGGGAAATGTCGCTAAGGGGAGTTAGCGATAAATATCGCCATTTGTTGATAATATGCCCCTATGTCTCCCTTCCATGCGGGGCAGTAGTCGGATATCTTCCTATGCTTCACAGGATGGTTAAGCCCTTCCATGTTTAAGGATATGATTTTTAATGTAGCCAGAGGACAGGTGGATGGGGCCAGAATTATATATTTGGTGTAAGTGGTTTTCGTGGGCAAAATAGCTTCCAATAGATAGGAAGCATATTAAGGGGTAACATTGCTCTGTAGAGGGCAAAGATCGTACAGAAAGAGAGGAGAAAAAGAGAATCAGACCAAAAAACACGAGGACTCCCTAAAAAATGGGAGAGGAGGTGAAAAAGTGTGTACAAGGCAGTGGGGCACACTCACGAGGGGGAGCAGAGGCCCTCCCTACCAACACCTGCATAGTAAACCAGCTTGATCTTTTAGATAGATGACATGGAAGCCTATATAACAGGGTAGCTATTCAACACTTTTGCCAATGGGACACAGCTATCCGTCAGTCAAGGGGACCCCCAAACAATGTTACGGTCTGTAAAAGTCAACCAGCATGAATCACTCTTATCAGCGAAAAGCGTTTTAATAAGCATCAAACATAAATCATTTATCAAACAGAGTCTTGTGTTGAGCAGTTATGCGGTCATCTGCCATACCAATTCCAGAATCTCTGAGACCTCTGCTTGCAAGAGATCTGCATTTGTTTTTGTGCTATGTCATGCACCTCGTTGAGTTTTCTCATGATTGCCTCTAGGGTGGTCGAGCTTTCTGGTTTATCCTTTGTGGGGGATCTGGGAAGAAGGGGTTCTTCTTTCGACCTTTTAAGGTTGCCCTTCCCATCCTTTTCCTTATGTTCCTTTGAGCCCGCCATGGTCAACTTCTAAGACGTCGAGATTGCAACTGACCTTATCCACAAAGGGGATCGAGTTCAAACAGGACAACCACAAATCTCGTACAGAATGGGCGTAGCAGGGGCAAGCCACACCATGAGGGACAGCATAGACCTTATTAGATACTGTGCAGGACCAGGCTGGAATACAATGCGTGGGTAAATCAGAACATAGATCAACTAGGAGAATGGAACAACAAAATGAATCCAGATGCTTGACATATTGGGACCACAAGACTCTCAAGATTCTGCCAGGAGTTCGTCAGACCCAGCAGTAGTGCAATTGGTAGTGTTAGAGACAGCATGGGCTTCAAAGGTAGCAATAATGCAGCCTCCCCAGCATCCAGGAAACGCGCATATCTTAACAGAGTTGCGACGTCGGATAGTCCCTGTGGTAGATTCTCCAGGACCCGGCCACCATCTCACCTGGAGCAGTAGGCGTGAAAGGATGCCGAGCAGACCGGACACAGATCAGTGTGAGCTGGGCAATTTATATGTATGGGCCGCTCGGAGTCATCACTAACCTCTAGATATGGCATGAGTCATCCCCATCAGTGTTGCATCTTTCACAATTGGGACCGAGGCTGGGGCCTGGGTCTGTGGCCTGAGGCTGGGATTCGGTGGCAGCAGTACCGTGCGGCTGGTATGGCTGCCGGATGGTGAGATTAGCAGTGAGAGACTGCTTCACAGTTCTTGTGGTTCACGCCATCTACTGTGGCACCGCCATCTTCATCAGGCCCATGGGTGGGAGCGGCTGAAGAATGCAGATTCGTGGGCCAGCGTGTGCCACCATGCACTACTCGGCCAATTGCCGTGTGGATCGGCTCACTTGTTGAAGCCCACAATGTCTAGAAGGGAGTCTTGGGGGGCAGCCGAACATAGGGAGGTCTGCCCCCTGGGGTGTTTGGGGAATGGAAGCGACACGGGCGACTGCTCCGCCCCCTTTGGGCTACTTGGGCTATTTTATAGCCCAAAGGTTATTTATGCCTGCATTTTGTTCGACCAGCCACCATTTTGTGGTATACACTGTGGCTGGTCATAGATATAGCACAGCTTTTTTCTCTAGGAAGTGAGGGATTCGTTTTTTTGTTTAAAGTTCAAAGGTGAAAGTTTAAAAGGTCACAGTAGGGGGTACTGAATTGCAGGTTTAAAATGTTGTGTGGGGGAACCTTAGAGGTGGGGTTAGTTTAACACAGGTAACATCTTGTATAGTGAGGTTGTAGTTTTGTAAGGCATCAGGCCAAGGGCTTTTAATCGTGATGTACACCTGTTTCAATAAAAGCAGCCTTTTTCACACTATACCGGTGTCAGTGGTCTGTGCTGCTCCCTATATCCCCCAACGGAGCCGCCATCTTCACTGGAGCTGCGCTGAATAGATCAGTAAATGTCGATTGACGTGCCAGCGTGCATCTCCAAGTTCCACTTGGCCCGTTGGATCCAGAGGCAGGAGCAGGGTCAATGTGCACCCTCAGCACCTTTTGTTTGTGCCACCGATGGTTTCCATAGTCGTCAGTCAGTGGTGAGGAAGGGAGAGCGCACAGGAGCTCACAAAGGAACCACCATCTCTTGCTCGCTTAATTTAATAAATTTTTTTTTTTTTTTAAAAGCCAGGTTCTAAAGTTAAACAATAAAAAAAAAAGTTTGATCTGCCGTCACGCAGAGAGTAAAAGGGTGGGTGGTCCATAATTTAGCACTTGCCACAGCAGCCGAACACCCTCCTAGACGAGCTGTACGAAATCAGGGAGGGAGAATTATAAAAGCTGGGGCAGATCTTAGAGATCTAGCTGGAATACGAAACTTGAAAAAAAATCTTGAAGTCATTGCAGGCCTGAGCGGTAAACAGCTCTGTGAATATGAATAAGAGTTTTGAATTGAATCCTCTAATATTGGAAGTCAATGAAGGGGCCTTAAGTTTAGACGAGATGGAATAGTGTGTAGGAAGATGGATTAATAATCTTGATGGAGTTCTGCACTAATTGAAGTTTATGTTATGAGTTTTTTTAGGTAGACCAAGGTAAGAAGAACTGGAGTAATTGTGCTTAGAGGTTACAAGGGCATGATTCACTGTTTTTCTGAGCATAAAAGGCAGAAATGCTAAACCTTGCAGAGAGTTTTTAGGAGATCAAACCCAGTAGAGGTAACATTAAGAACCTGATGTCTGGAAGAAAGCTTATTGTCAAATCTAGCTCTCAATTTCCTGACTACTTCGCCAGGAGATGGAAAAGAGCCACATTCGGAAGGAAGGCCACCAGGAATCGGCCCAGTGCTCTTTGTTTTACCAAATATCAGCAATTCCGTTTTCTCAGAATTCAGCTTTGGATAGTGTTCATTGATCCATTTGCTATTGATATTAGGTGTTGCCTGAACCTGAAGTTAAGAAGTGTCCTGGTTGTTAGTAAAAGTAAAAAAATCAATTGTGTAGTATGCACATAAGACATCACCTTGAAACCGAAGCCACGGACCAGGGTTGCCAGATTTAAAGAGCACAGGACTCAAGGATGTGACCCCTGCGATACCCCCACACTCCAGTGGAGTCGGGTCAAAGGAGAAAGGAGGGAGATGCACTGATTGAAACCTTGATAAGTTAGTTGGAAATCCATGCAAGGGTGGCACCGCAAATCCCTATATCTGCCAACCTCTCTATTAGGATGGTGTGGGATATGGTGTTGAATGCTGCTGACACATACTTGTTTAACAAGCATTGGCAAAGCCAAGAGATCTCACCTACACGAGCTATTGGCTTTGTCAATGTTTTTTAAACATGCTCTACACTAGCGTTGCTGCTGTAGAGCACGGCTAAAAGTAAATAAAAATAAAAAAGTAAAATGATGCTGGCAGCGCTAGCCGTGTCTTTCTTACTTACTGCACGTTATGCTGACAGGTATTTAGGGCAGCAGTGAAGAATCTCCACTTCTGCCCGTCTTGGGTAAGTTTCTGTACAGTGCTCCAGCGGTGGTTCAGGGTCTTCATATCCGTTTCCACAGTTCACCTCCAGAAGTCGTATTAGACAATGTGCCCCGAGGATGCAACAGACATGGGTACCCAATTTGTGCACCCCAGGGGCACTTTAGTATTACAGAAGGGGCCATAGATGCTTGAGCGGCCCCTTCTGTAATACTGATAACACTGGTGCACATGGAGCGCCAGCGCTTTCTCAAGAGGGCATTCCCTCATTTGCCTGGAGGTGTGGTCACATGCAAATGAGGGAATTTCTTTGTCACTGTGCCCACACCGTTTTGGGCGCAAAGAAGCTGTCAGGGAGTCACTAAAAGTGCTCCACAAAATGGTGTATTGTCAGTGCATCCCCTAATGGCAGCCCTCTGGACGGGGCGGAAAAGGGGTTCCCATGACATCCCCTCCCCAGACATCCCCTTACAGGCGGGAGCAGTAACTCACTGCACCCGCCTACAAAGGGATCTCTACTCCCTCCTCAGAGTGAAGGCAGGTTGTCTTGTGCACAGTAAAACACAGAGCGGCTTTAAAGCAGTCGCTCCATATCTCACTTGAATGCACTGTCCCCAGGGTAGCACGAGTTTGTGGCTGCCCTGAAGGCAGCGCACTCTCTGTAATAGGGCGCACTTTACCTGTTTGTGCACAGCACATCTATTTAAAGGTGCGCCATGGCGCAAACAGGAAAAGTGCACCCTATGTGTAATATGAGCCCAGGTGTTCTTTGGTCTGGCTCTCGTCCATTTGCCTTCTGGGGTCGAGTACAGAGCTGTTCTTGTGATGGAGTCTTGTTCTCTTCTGATGGTGTGTCTTATCCATCTCCATTGCTTTCTTGCAATGATGGTGTGCATGCTCTCTTGCTTGCAGCTAGTGCACAGTTTCTGGTTGGCGATGGATTGCAGCCAGAAAACACTTGAGATTCTTCTCAGGTTACTGGTGTGGAAGGTTGATAGTTTTGTAAAAGCAGAGAGACAATAGGTTTAGCTTGGCTTAAAGTAATTAAAAAAATAAATAATATCATAGCACTTTTTTTATTTTATCTGGACGCTCCAAGCAACGGAGGGGGTGCAGCAGCAGCAGACAGACAATGGAAGGGGGGCGGGTTGCGAGCACACCTTGAAAAGTCAAGCAAGACAGGCTGAGGGCAACCAGACAGAGAGTGGGTAGAAGTGGTGCACAGGAGAAGTACACAAGGGAGCTAGTTGAAAAACACACACACTCTCATAGAGTGCTTAACCAAAAACAAAAAAGTAGCTCCTGAAAAATGAGCAGTAAAAGGGCACAAGTAATACATCCATGCTCCAGGGAGGGACAGACAGTCTAAGGGGAAGCGGACAAATAAGAAGCAAGAGAGTGAGAAGCCAACCAATGTTAAGCCACGGCCAACCTCTAAGCCCCTTATAAGGTAACAAGAAGTTTGCAAGTGTGTTAGGCGAGACCAGAAAATGTGTGCAGATGCAGTGTGGCCTACGAGGGGAAGAGTTTGGTGTCAAGCATAAAGGTCCAAGTGGTTCTCCCAAATAGTGTACACTGACCCTGCAATTAGGTGTACAAATGCATAAAGGGCATGAGGGTAGAATAGCCTTATCCTACATCTATACATAGGGGGGTAGTATCAGAACAGCGCAACAAACTCCTTTGACCCTCACAGCAACTGGTCCTCTGTCCTCTTCATCCCGGGTACAGGGATGCCAAGCAGTGTCCCAAGTGGTGGCCATCTTTCAGCCAGGCTCCACCTAGATATCCTGTTCTTGACCTGGGTAGGATGTCCTACCATTAAGAGGTGTCCCACAGAGTCCCAAATGACCCAAACAAAAGCAGTTACCTCCAGTAACAATATTTTTAGTGCATACTGTAATCCCGTATATATTCCCCAAGTTATAAATATCCTCCAGGTACCCGACTGGATCCAGAAACCTTTTCCCCAGCAATAGCTCTCCAGCTCCACCAAGCCCTGCTATGGGCCTTCGGCCACGATTTTCTTTGTATAGGATGTTACAACAGCTGTGTCAGTTCCGGTTACTTACCCACATACCGTTGGTGCGTGCAGAGAGGAAGAGACTATAAGCAATAGCAACAATTTCAGGAAACAACATGCTGCCTATATTTCAATCTTATTAACAGCATTAATTCACTGTGGAAGTGAGAGAGCAGTGAGCAATCCGGAAGAAGATACAGTCCTATTGTTACCGTAGTTAACTTTCTTCTGATGGATACATCTTTCCACATATAGCCCACCTTATGAATGATTCCCAAATCAATACCCTCCAAGAGAAGGGACCGAGCAGTGACGATTAACCAATGAAGTCATACAATACAGGTCTCGCAAAGTACCTGTCACTACGTGCTTGAGCTGTGAGGTTATCATCTTTTGCAAAAGTACATAAGAAGGATCATGTGGCCACATAGAACCTAGCCATTGGGGGGCAAATGGTAAAGGCAGTAGAAGCCCCCATGGCTCTCAATGGGCACAAATGTCAGTTAGGGGTTGTTTTATTGGCCAAGGCATAGCAGATTTTAATGCAAAAGGTAACCCAATGTGAAACTATGCACTTGGTTTCCGCATTGCCCTTTTTGGCTACAGTGATGCTCACAAAGAGCTAATCATCCACTCTGCATTGTTGTATGGAGTCAATATAAGAAGACACCACACAAAAGAGTGGTACCAACAACTACAAGGCACTGCCATGGGTTCTAAATTTGTGCCATCATATGCGAACTTGTTCATGGGGTGGGTAGAGCAGACGTATGCCTGGGCTCAGGCAGCAGCATAATGGACGAAAGAAATCCATTACTGGGGCCGGTATATTGACAACGTAATTGTCATCTGGACTGGCTCAGAGAGACAAATGAGGGCATACTTTGACTACCTAAACAAAAATCCCTTCAATGTCAAATTCACCCTGAATCTATCACAATCTCAAATTCAGTTTCTTGATGTAGAATTCTATGTAGCAAAAGGCACCTACACAGCACAATTTTTAGAAAAGAAACTGTTGTGAACAGCATTCTACATCATGACAGTGCGCATCCTCCTTGCACTTAATGCGCAATCCCCTTTGGGGGAATGATTAGAATGCACAGAAATTGCAGCGAGGACAATCAATTCAAAGAGCATGTTAATTAGACATTTGACAGACTTGAGACAAGGAGTTACAAGAAGCGAGACCCATTGAAGGCAGCAGAGAGAGCAAAAAATACAGAAAGAGACAGTACACTTAAGAGTAGGTCTAGAATAGAAGTTAAAGATCAATTGTCTTTTATCAGCACCTATACTACGAAAACATTGGCAACTCCTGAAAGGGGTACCCAGAGTAGGATCTATGATAAACCCTCCATCACATATAAGAGAAGCAAGACCATCAGGGAACTCCTCTGCCCCAGTTACACATGACCTAAAATGCAGGATGTGGCGAGCGTAACATCTGTCACCTGGACATACAACTCTAATCAGCAATACACCATTGGTCAATTCATCAATTGTCAATCTACATTTGTGGTGTAAGTGATCATTTGTGGCTGCTCTAAAATATATGTAGGAAGCACAACAAGACAACTGATTATGCATCCAGCAACATCGTAGAGCATGCATTACACAAGATATTATCCATTGGCCACACACAAATGTAAACTGGGGACAAACAGAGCCAATTTTCAGTTCCATGGTATAGAACTGGTTAGTAAAGATCCAAGAGGGGGAGATAGGGAATTGAAATTATGACAATGTGAGGCCAACTGGATTTGTAAACTTAGAGCGGTACAAAGAGGTCTTTACTCTGATAATAAGTTAGGTTATTTTCTGTAGAGTGTTTAATATGTATAATGACCTTTTTCCAACATGTTACTCCACTCTAGAACAAAGTTTGGGAAGAATAGGACCTTGACATACTGTGGAGCTAATGGTACTTTCTGAGGGGTGTCAATGTAACATCCTTTTCCCCTTTTGTCAATTAAAAGTATGGTTACTATTTTCACCCTTTTCTCTAACCCTCGTCTCTCTTTTCTTCAAGCCTCTTTATTCCTTTATACATTTTCTTCCAACCTTTAAAGGTTTTATGTGTTGGATAAATTCCATGTGGACGATCAAAAACTTGTTTTTGGACGTCTTCCAATGATGCACCCTGTTGTACATTATATTTATATACCTCTCTGTGTTGTAGTTGGAACTGTAGTTAGGAGAGGCTGTGGACTGCCCTGGATGTGGAAATATCTAGCTATTTGTGTTCAGGCTTTGTGTTTTTTAACTTCACTCGCCTCCCCACCCACCTCCCTCTTTGTCGTCTTAAGGAATTAGGACATAAAACTATGACTTACGGGACCGTGTTCCAGTTAGAAACGGTCTAGTGTCTGGGGGCATACGTAACAGTTAGACATATCCTCTCACGTAACGTGAAAGGGCAACACTTCCGGGTAGCGCCGACCTCGTGACTACGGGAGGCGTTCTATATGTATCTGAAATATATTTAAGACTCGGAATTCGACGAGACCCATCCCGACCGGCATTCTGTTGAAGAACATCCTGATTGCAGTGATGTCGAACTTGAGTAAGTAGTAATAACGGTTGAGCTATGCAAGTTTAAATACTTTTAAGAATTTCCGGGGAACTTCGCAAACTATTAGTATGGTTCCCACGGTGGGGGATTAGTGACTTTAGAATTCTTGAATGTGAATACACCATCACCATCCTAACACAGGCTGGTATCCATTGAGGTCATTACCATGAGCTTGCTTTGACTACATTTGCCTAGTTTATCTAAATACTATGTTATACATGTTGGGGTGCACATTTGGCGTTTTTAGTAATGTGTTATACGAGTAAGGTTTAAGGTCAACCGCATATGTTGGACCAATAAGCCACTAACAACCGTCACAAGACTGTGCTTTGAGTAGATTTCTTCCCAGACTCTACCTTTTGGTTAAGTTTTCTGTGGTTACTGGTGGGCAACGCCGCAATTTGGGAGGCAGGGTCTCTATTGTAAGAGGCGCAAAGAACAGCGCATTTCTGTTTTATTTCTTTTTCTATACAATTACAGCTCACGCATAAAGATCGAGAGGGTTTATGAATAGGAACCTCCCGACCGGACGATCGACAATCCATACTGGCACATGCTGGCCCCAAGAATATTTGCTCTTACCTATCAAGAGGTAATGTCCTCCTAAGCGATAACATGTTATAATAAAATAGGACCCCACTATCTACAGAATCGTTGGTTGTGCCATGTCTTTTTAAATAGTTACCAGTAATATAGGGCTCGTCACAAGTGTAGGTTAATCATTAAACAAGTTTCTGGGCACTTATCTAGTTGTTTCATAGTTCGATTGGGTTTATGTTTACTATAACGAGCAGCATTTGAGACATCACGACTAGTGGAACCAATGCTTAATGTTTGGTCTTAATTTACATTATGAGTGACCAATCTAGAATACTGGAACATTTTGGAAGACCACTGGGTTATAGCTTTGATCTATGAACTGACTAGTGAAAGGTTTGTAAATTGTGGAGAATTACTATTATCCAACCTTTGGGATTATTGTAACTGCATCAAGGGTATGATAGACTGATAATGATCATTGATTTTGGATCATCTTAAATTATTGCACGTCTGATTGCACACAGAAGAGATTTTTTCTTCCGGAGTGTTTAAGATCTCATAATAAGAGACCACCACGTTTTAAATCCCCTTATCATTGGTTTTTTTGTTTCCCATTCAATTGGACCATTTTAGGTGTGAAGTAGGATATGGGTGTGCTTGCATGTGACACTCACCTTAACGCAAGGCATTCAGTGTTTGCATTCTCTCTTACACTGCAAACGTGTCCTTTTATACCAAGACTTCAATGATCACTTTCAATGATCTGTTTCATCAATAAAAAGCTGGACACGCATATTATCCTTTTTACACATCTTGCAACACTGTTTTTTGTCTTTACTTGTTCACTGTGCTAACTTTGTCTTTTGGTGTCTTGTATTTATAAGGTTTTTTCTGTATTCTCTTATCTTTCTAAATACTTTATGTGTTTTCTTGTCTGTATATTATATAGCACAAGATTAAAATTCAACTGTGGAACAAATAACATATTGGACAGAAACAAGTCAGGTAAACCTTTCAGAAAACACGCCACTAACAAAAAAGGCTGGTCAGGAAGACACATGAAAATGGAGATAGAGAAAACAGTTCTTTACAGTACCCACTACAAAACTTTGTTGGACAAGAGAGAGAGAGAGCAACCCATAGAATATCAGAAAGACTTGACTAGAAAGGGTCCAGACCTTCTCAAGTGGCAGCACTGAACAAACCTATTTCAGCGACCCGCTTAAATGGATTTTGTGGTGGGTTTCCAGGCAACCGAGAGGACATCCGCAACTTTAGGCAGTGTGCAAAAGGTCAGTAGATCCCAAAGTTTCATCTCCATGCATGCAGCCCCAGTGTTAGGGGATTGGGATGAAGGGCCTGACTATACTGCTGCAAGAGCAGGTCCACCCTGTGCATGAATGGAAGAAGGTTCAGAGTGCTCAGATATAACAAATTGGTGTACCAATTCTTCCTCACTCAACCTGGGGTGAACAGTATCAGCTGTGCCCAATCCTCCAGCACAATCTGCAAAGTACTTGGCAAGAGCTGGATCAAGGGAAATGCATAAAGAAGGCTCTGTGACCAACAGAGTCTAAATGCATCACTGAGGGAACCATCCATAGGGAAATATATGAGACAAAAAAGCACACTTCGAGTACTGGGACGAGGAAAAGAGATCCACACATGTTCACACCATTCTATCACGTCAGGATACAGTTCTCAGTCGTGATCCCTGTCTTGCTTGCGCCTATCAGATAATACAGCTCCCACACGATGGCTCAACACCTGGCGAAGCAAAAGACTTTAACACAGCACCTTTAGAAAAGGGTTTTATTTTACAAAATGCAAGGACTCTCTCTCTTCTGTAATAAGGCTTGGGGTTTTATTTTACACAATGCTCTCTAACAAAAAGGCTTTCCCAGATGCCAAATGCAGAACATTCAAATATATGCAGAGATATATATGTTTATATGCAAGCAATAATAGCACACTTGATAGATGTAGCAGCTAAATGCATGAATAATACTGATTAATAAACAAGCAGCAAATAATATGAGATAAAACTCAAGCAAATATACTGGGATGTCCTGCAAGAGATCAGAAAGATATATATACATCAAATGAGTACTTTGGAGGTGCACCTTGACTCACTCACACATCACAAAGAAAACACCTCAAATGATCAAAGCCACTGGCCAAACATCACAATGGCAATAACCAAAACTCAATACTTCACCTGGTGCAAACACTGCATCTCAGCCCACTCCTGACTGGGGAAGTTAAACAGCCGTGGTTGAGAGCCTCAGCAACCAGGGTCCACGCTCCGAGGTAGACGTGTCCGTCCCCACTCGGATTCCAAACTCCCGGTTTCTGAGTCAACAACCCTCAGCTTTATAATCTCAAAACACACTAAAAGGTTCGAGAAAGACCTCCCCCCGCGCCAGATGAATCTTACCAGAACTGGCCAGGTTCCAAGCAAGCACTCCCATGGCAGGAAGGAGTTCTCACGTCCCCTTCTCCAAATCTCGCATGTTCCAGCTTTTATCTTGACGAAGCTCACGAAAGTACATTAAACAATCTCTCACAAAAACAAAAAGACCTTGAACGTGATTAACCCAAACAACTTGCAAGCGCTGCTGTGCACGCAGAAAAGCTGAAGCAAGGCAAAGTCAGGAAAAAGGATGACATGAGGCCATGTCAAAGCCAATAGTAAGAACTTCATAATTCTCATCAATGTACAACACAATGCACAATTGTGCACAACTGCTTATAGATTCACATACTTCATCTCTCAATGTACAACACCGAGCACATGTGTGCATCACTGCCCACAACACTGCACTTCGAGACCAGAAAGTACATTCCACACCTTTCTCTCCCTCTCATGCTTTCAAATGCACATCCCACACGCTCTGTTCTTGGCAAGGCTGTCCTACTCCGTGACAGCTCCCACTGAAAGATAGCAAGATTACAAGAAATTAACCTGTAAGAGAAGCAAGGCATATGCAGGACATCGTACATCCAGGCTAGGATAAAATAACACACTAAAGTCAGTTAAAATAATGGTAGTCAAAGGTCATCACAGGGTGTCAGACCACAAGAGTGCCTCTAGCACTATATTCCACCCCATGACCTTTGACTATCATTACATACCTATATCAAAAACTTAACTTTTTAACTGAAAGCACATCTATGATTGAAAAAGTGAACTTCTTAACTGAAAGCACATCTATGATTGCTTAACTGTCGTGGAGAGGTGTGGTGCAGCGGCCAGGGCAGCTGACTTCGGAGCACAGGGCTCACGGTTCGATCCCCGGCTCCGGTGGCAGATCAGCTCAGCACCATGTGACTCTGGGCAATAGCTCACTTAATTTCCACGACGGCCCCCAGCGCCTTGAGACCCGTAAGGGTGAGTAGTTCGCGCTTTACAAATACCGGATTATTATTATTATTATTAACTGAAAGCACAACTATGATTGAAGAACTGAACTTCTTAACTGAAAGCACAACTATGATTGAAAAACTGCATTTCTTAACTGAAAGCACAACTATGATTGAAACATGTTAAAGCAGTGAAATCATAAAAGCATGTAATAATCATTTCAAAGCATGTAAAAATAGCTCATGCATATCTGGATACTCAGCAAGAATAAATGTATGATGGATACAAAAAATAAATGATGCAAATAGAATCAAGCATATGAACTCAGTAATGCTCCTAATGTCTCAAATGGCTAATACTGGAACTTCTACTGGTGAAGCAGCAAAACTTATATATTTTGTGCTAAAAAAAATAAAGGCAACATCAACACCTTCTTTTTATCTTTAACTCAAAAAACATCTCCTTCAATTTCGATTTCACAACATTTTTGTTGTTCTTTTTTTTTAAACAAATAACGTCCTTCTGTGTGAAAGACACACAGCCTTCTTGCATTTAAAATGATAACTGAAAACGTTTCACTTCATGTTTATATCAGTTCATGATTCTTGGCTTGGTAGGTCTGTCTGGTTTGTTCAGCCACAGGATGTCAGCTTGCATCGACCGGTGATCACTCCAGGGTTGGGGAGGGGAGGGGTCCCACACCCACACGGGGCACACAGACACGGACAGGGACATTAGGTACACCAACACGTCGCAGTATGATGACCTGGAAAAGAAACAAGCATCACTCTTCTTGCAAAAAACATTTTTCAAAAAGCGCACGTTTTCCTTTCTCTGTTTTGAGTTTGAAGGCACAATATTATCATTCCTGTCTGCACGGTTCCCTGCTGGCTCTGGGGAATTATCTGAGAATTCTACCCATGCTGTAGCCTCTGAATTCTTGGTATTTGGATGAAACTCTCCTTTTCCCTGCACAGTAAGAAGGGCTGGGGCAGTCTCCTTCCTGACTATTTTTCCACTCACTGCTGAATACGTGCTCCCTTTATCAATTGGCAGAAGCCCAAGGCAATCCATCTGCTCTGTCTGCTCTGGTAATTTTCCTTTCTTCAACTCGCCCCTCACCTTCTGTGGGACTGGTCTGCGCTGTGCATCCTGACACATAAGAATCACAGTTCTAGGTAAATCTAGGGGGATATACATCCCTTCATTCTCTGCCCACCTGTTTGTATGGTCTTTCTCTCCTAGGTGCTTGCATGTAGTCATGCACACCAAATCTGAATCGTGTGTCACCACCTCTGTCTCCAAGATTTTAGCCTTTTCATCTGTAAGGGAATTAAGGTTCTGTCTAGTGAATGTATAGGACCATGAGCATGCACAGTAGCTGCGCTTTGCAGCACAATCTGCCACTTCACTGGGGAATCCTGTGTTTCAAACACCACCCCTGGCACCTGCACCAACTGTTCATGCAAAACTGCAGTCTCTGTCTGTATATACTACTTAATAACAGTTGCTTCCTCCCATTGACAAATCACATTATGTCTTATTGTCTTCTGCCCAGTGTCTTTCAATGCACAAAAGCACAAAAGCATCTGTATTTGTCCAGCGTTTGAAAATGTTTCAATCCACAACTTTAAAAGCATACTTTTCTTTCCCTGTTCTTCACAGTTACTAAAAATAGCAAACTGCTCGTGAACTGGCACACATGATACACTGTCTCCTTTCTGAATTGACCACGTTTGAAACATTCTGCACAGTCTGTTGTGCAGATTCAAAAGCACATTGCTGCATTTCTTTTTTCAAAATAGCGTCTTTCCATGTAGAGCAAGATTCATCATCCACTGACATGTCTGATTTATACCTGCCACCAACGATTGCTAATTCTAACAGACTAGTCTGTTTATCTTCCTGCACATTCACATTTTCTCGGTTCAAAATTCATTTCTGGCTGAGGAATGTCCTCAAAAGAATTAATTAAAACCTTCTGTGAGACCGGCAGATTAACTGGCCACATCTCTAAGTTCACATTTTTCACGAATGAATCACCCTGCTGGCTATCTGAACAGCCGGTCAAAACAAACGGCATCGGAGCTTGGTACATGTTTAACTCTTTTTTCAAAGACTTGATTTCAAACTGAGCGTCAGCCAACTCTCCTCTCAGCTTACTACATTCTTTTTCCAAATGTTCAAATTTTTGATACATGCTAAACAATGCATTCAAAATGACACCACTGTTTCTGTCTGAAATACCAAGTTGTTTTCCCTCTTTAAGAGAGACAATCTCCCTCTCAAATAACTCAGTTGGCATCTGGGACTCTGCAACTGAAAACATAGGCATTTTAGAGAACATTTTCCCCTTTTCATTTTCTTTTCGAATCCTGGCAAGTGACGCCAAATGTCTTGCTTGCGCCTATCAGATAATACAGCTCCCACACGATGGCTCAACACCCGGCGAAGCGAAAGACTTTAAAACAGCACCTTTAGAAAAGGGTTTTATTTTACAAAATGCAAGGACTCTCTCTCTTCTGTAATAAGGCTTGGGGTTTTATTTTACACAATGCTCTCTAACAAAAAGGCTTTCCCAGATGCCAAATGCGGAACATTCAAATATATGCAGAGATATATATGTTTATATGCAAGCAATAATAGCACACTTGTTAGATGTAGCAGCTAAATGCATGAATAATACTGATTAATAAACAAGCAGCAAATAATATGAGATAAAACTCAAGCAAATATACTGGGACGTCCTGCAAGAGATCAGAAAGATATATATATACATCAAATGAGTACTTTGGAGGTGCACCTTGACTCACTCACACATCACAAAGAAAACGCCTCAAATGATCAAAGCCACTGGCCAAACATCACAATGGCAATAACCAAAACTCAATACTTCACCTGGTGCAAACACTGCATCTCAGCCCACTCCTGACTGGGGAAGTTAAACAGCCGTGGTTGAGAGCCTCAGCAACCAGGGTCCACGCTCCGAGGTAGACGCGTCCGTCCCCACTCGGATTCCAAACTCCAGGTTTCTGAGTCAACAACCCTCAGCTTTATAATCTCAAAACACACTAGAAGGTTCAAGAAAGACCTCCCCCCACGCCAGAGGAATCTTACCAGAACCGGCCAGGTTCCAAGCAAGCACTCCCATGGCAGGAAGGAGTTCTCACGTCCCCTTCTCCAAATCTCGCATGTTCCAGCCTTTATCTTGACGAAGCTCACGAAAGTACATTAAACAATCTCTCACAAAAACAAAAAGACCTTGAACGTGATTAACCCAAACAACTTGCAAGCGCTGCTGTGCACGCAGAAAAGCTGAAGCAAGGCAAAGTCAGGAAAAAGGATGACATGAGGCCATGTCAAAGCCAATAGTAAGAACTTCATAATTCTCATCAATGTACAACACAATGCACAATTGTGCACAACTGCTTATAGATTCACATAATTCATCTCTCAATGTACAACACCGAGCACATGTGTGCATCACTGCCCACAACACTGCACTTCGAGACCAAAAAGTACATTCCACACCTCTCTCTCCCTCTCACGCTTTCAAATGCACATCCCACACGCTCTGTTCTTGGCAAGGCTGTCCTACTCCGTGACAGCTCCCACTGAAAGATAGCAAGATTACAAGAAATAAACCTGTAAGAGAAGCAAGGCATATGCAGGACATCATACATCCAGGCTAGGATAAAATAACACACTAAAGTCAGTTAAAATAATGGTAGTCAAAGGTCATCACAGGGTGTCAGACCACAAGAGTGCCTCGACCACTACAATCCCCTAAAGAGAGAAAACTGCAATGATTTGCCTCCACACTGAGGGTACCTACGCATTGCCCCCTCCCCCGAATGTAGCTATATATTTTTGGGAGCATCAGAACCAGCTGCAAAGGTTGATGCTAATGGGACTGTTGAGCCTTGGAGTAACCAAAAAGTTTCATTACGGATGGTGAAATTGCTTCATTTGGGGAGGCCAGGCCTAGCAAGCTTGCTGTGGGCTCAACTATTTTTGCTGTTCCAGGAATGAGTCTTCCTTCTAACCGAACATGTGTTTGCCATGAAAGGGCATTTTATGTGGTTGCTTATGCAGCTCCCAGACATCCAGTTAACAAATCCAATGGTATCCGGATAAGCTGACAGCAATGTCTATGAATCAATCAATCAGGGGAATTGTAAGCGCGGTACTCACCCGTGGGGGTCTCAAGGCGCTTGGGGAGGGGGGGGTTTGCAGCTCCGTTCAGTCAAAGAGCCAGGTCTTGAATGTCTTCCTGAAGATGTTCAGGGAGGGGGCGCGTCTGATGTCGATTGGAGCTCATTCCAGGTCTTGACCACAGTGTAGGAGAAGGCTCTTCCACCTGTCCTGGCTTTGCGGATGCGCGGGGTTTCGGCGAGGGCAAGGTCGGTGAATCAGAGGTTTCTTTTGGGTACGTGGAAGGAGATCCTCTCATTGAGGTATTGGGGTCCGGTGTTGTGGAGGCATTTGTAGGCGTGGGTGAGTATCTTGAAAGTGACTATGTTCTCTACGGGGAGCCAGTGGAGGTTTCGCAGGTGTTGGGTGATGTGTTCGTGTCGAGGGAGGCCGAGGACGAGTCTGGCTGCGGTGTTCTGCATGGTCTGGAGTTTGTGGAGCAGAGACTTGTTGATCCTGGCGTAGAGGGCATTTCCGTAGTCCAGTCTGCTGGTTAGGAGTGCATGGGTGACGGTCTTCCTTGATTCGGGGGGGATCCATTTGAAGGTCTTTCGGAGGATGCAGAGGGTGTTGAAGCAGCAGGAGGCGACGGTGTTGACCTGTCGGTCATGGAGAGGGAGGAGTCGAGTACGATGCCGAGGTTTCGGGCGTGGTCTGTGGGGTGGGAGGGCTGCCTAGAGCAGTGGGCCACCAGGTGTTGTCCGAGGGCGAGGGTCCGAGGACGAGGACCTCTGTCTTCTCCGAGTTGAGCTTCAGGCAGCTGCTGCTCATCCAGGATGTGACGTCCTTCATTCCTTCCTGGAAGTTGAGTCTGGTGGTGACGGGATCCTTGGTGAGGGAGAGGATGAGCTGGGTGTCGTCGGCATAGGAATCTATGCTGAGTCCGTGCTGTCTGACGATGTCAGTGAGGGGGGCCATGTAGATGTTGAAGAGCGTGGGGCTGAGCGACGATGCTTAGGGCACTCCACAGTTGATTTCCGTGGGTTCGGAGAGGAAGGGTGGCAGTCTGACTCTTTGGGTTCTGACGGTGAGGAAGGAGCAGATCCATTCGAGGGCGGTTCCCTGTATGCCAGCGTCATGGAGTCTGGCGATGAGTGTGCGTTGGGAGACAGTGTCGAACGCTGCCGAGAGGTCGAGTAGGATCAGGGCCGCGGTGTGTCCTTGGTCGAGGAGGGTGCGGATGTCATCTGTGGCGGCGAGTAGAGTTGTCTCAGTGCTGTGATTGCTTCGGAATCTGGATTGGGAGGGGTCGAGGATGGAGTTTTCTTCGATGAATATTGTTAGCTGGGCATTGACGATCTTCTCAGTGACTTTGGCCGTGAAGGGGAGGAGGGAGCTGGGTCGGTAGTTCTTGAGGTCTGTGGGGTCTGCTGACGGCTTCTTGAGCAGGGGTCTGACTTCTGCTCGTTTCAGGTCATTGGGAAAGGTGCCGGTCTTGAAGGTGGTGTTGATGGTGCGTCGTAGTTCGGGAACGATGGCGGTGGTGGCTCTGTGGTAGATGTGCGGTGAGCAGAGGTCCCTGGGGGCCCCTGAGTGGATGCCTTTCATGGTCAAAGTGGTGTCTTCGGTGGTGACTGGGGTCCAGGAGGAAACGGTAGGCCGGCTGTCGTTGCTGGAGAGGGAGGTGGTTTCGGCATCAGGTGTCTGGTCGTTGAAGTGGTCGTAGAGGCTCTTGATTTTCAGATGGAAGTAGGATCCGAGCTTGTCGCAGAGGTCCTGGGAGGGGGTGATGTCCGTGATTTCGCTGGGGGGCTTGGTGAATTCCTGGATGACGCTCAAGAGTTCCTTGGAGTTGCTGGAGTCGGCGATGATCTTGTTTTGGATGAAGGTCCTTTTGGTGGATCTGATGCGTTGGTGGTATTCCGGCATGGCGTTCTTGTAGGTGGTGTGATCTTCTGGCGTTTTGCTGTTTCTCCAGTTCTTCTCGAGACGTCTGCAGGTGTGTCTGGATTCTTGGAGGTCGGTGGTGAACCAGGTGGCCTTCCTGGGGCGCTGTCGGAGTTGCGTAGGGGTGCGTGTTCGTCTGCGCAGTTGGAGATCCATCTGTGGAGTTCTTTGGCGTCGGTCAAGGTGGTGGGGGCGTCGCGGTTGAGGGTGTAGTTGAGCTGCTCCTCAGTGATTTTGCTCCAGTTTCTTCGTGGAGGGCACGTTGCCAGTTTGGGGGCGGTGGTTTTGTTGACGTTGAAGTGTACGCTGTGGTGGTCCATCCAGGGGGGTTGCGAGGTGTGGCTGAAGTGAATGTTGTTCCCTCCTGCGAAGATGGGGTCGAGGGTGTGTCCTGTCTTGTGGGTGGGCATGGTGACGAGCTGTTTCAGGCCGATGTTGGCGAGGTGGTTGTCCAGGAGGGTGGTGGAGTTGGGGTTGCTGGGGTTGTCGAGGTGGAAGTTCAGGTCTCCGATGAGTATGTAGTCCATGGAGGCGATGGCGTGGGGTGCGATGAGGTCAGCGATGGTCGTGGAGAACGAGACGCGAGGTCCGGGGGGTCTGTAAGCGAGGGTGCCGCGAAGAGTGGTTCTAGGGCTGGTCTGTATCTGGAAGTGAAGGTGTTCGGTGGTGGAGAGGGAGTCATTTGTGGTGGAGGTGGAGAGTCGGAGGGAGCTCTTGTGTGCGATGGCGAGTCCTCCTCCTGGGCGGTTGAGGCGGTCTTTCCTCTGGATCTTGTATCCGTCGGGGATGGCGGTGGCGAAGTCGGGGGTGGAGGAGGCGTTGGTCCAGGTTTCTGTAAAGAAGGCGATGTCTGGTGAGAGGGTGTCGAGGAGGTTCCAGATCTGAACGGCGTGTCTGTGCAGGGAGCGTACGTTGAGGAGGATGCACCTCAGGGTTTCGGAGGTGTTGGCATTCGGTAGGGGGGTGTTGGCCGTGAGGGTGCTGATGGTGTTGAAGGTCTGGCGGCAGTGGCGGCAGGAGAACTGTCCGTGGGTGGTGCTTGGCGTGGACAGATGGCAGTTGTTGTTCCTCCCGGGGTTGAGTGCGAGGAGGGTAGCTGCGTCGTAGCGGTGGATGGTTGGAGATCCAGGGTTCCTGGCGCTGGTCGGGTCGCGGACTGGCACAGATGGGCTTGCCTTTGGCGCGCCAGCGGCACGGCCGCTGCGCGGCCGCCATTAAATAGGGGACGGGGGAGGGAATGTGCAGCTGGGAGGCGGGAGCGGGAAGCGGCTGGGGGAGGGGCCGTGGGGGCAGCAGCGGCAGGAAAAGGGCGAAGGAGTGGGCACGGAGGAAAGGCAGCAGGCACAGAGGGGCACAATACAGAGGCATGAGAAAAAAGGCACAAGTCAAAAAACGAGGCACAATACAGGGGCACAAGTCAAAAAATATGAGGCACAACACAGGGGCTGACAACCAAGGGCACAATACCTGAGAGGAGAGCGGACTCGAACCCTGCTAGTCAGGCAGCGTCGCCACAACAGAAGCGGCACACCAGCAGAGCTGCGGGGGTGAGAGCAGGTGTCTGACCAGGAGGTCAGAGGTCTTGCTCTGCTACCCTCGCAGTAGCCGCCATAAAATAGGGGAGGGGGGATGGAAAGCGCAGCTGGGAGGCGGGAGCGGGAAGCGGCTAGGGCGGCTGGGGCAGCAGCAGCGGGAAAAGGGTGGTGGAGTGGGCATGGAGGAAAGGCAGCAGGCACAGAGGGGCATAATACAGGGGCATGAGAAAAAAGGCACAAGTCAAAAAAACGAGGCACAATACAGGGGCACAAGAAACAAGCACAAGTCAAAACATATGAGGCACAATACAGGGGCACAAGAAATAAGGCACAAGTCAAAAAATATGAGGCACAACACAGGGGCTGACAACCAAAAGCACAATACCTGAGAGGAGAGCGGACTCGAACCCTGCTAGTCAGGGCAGCGTCGCCACAACAGAAGCGGCACACCAGTGGAGCTGCGGGAGTGATAGCAGGTCTCTGACCAGGAGGTCAAACCACTGTGTCTAAAGAACCTAGGTAATATAAGGATATATTTGGAAGCAATCCCACTTGGGCTTCGGGAGGCCTTTGTGTTTTTAATTAGGACATTCTGCCCTCATGGGGCGAAATATTCTAGTAGCCTAACAGCCCGACTGGCCTTTAACTCTGGAGCGGGCTTTTAATGGCTGGAATGGCCCACTACGGTGGGCTCGAAGGCTATAATAAAATTGGTATATAGTAGGCACAGATAATGGTTCCACAATTCAACCCAACGAGAAATCAAATTAATCAAAAGTATATCTGTTACAAAATGAATTTATTATTACTAGCCAAGACAAGTTACCTTACTGGTACCTTCAGTACTCGTATTTAAAACTGCTTACATATATCTACACATATACACAATAACAAATAATACATTTTTATGGAAACACAAAATTCTTTTCATTGTGTGTTTGGTGAACAGGCAACATCAAATATAACTATTGAACTTCAGTCTTCCATTTATTTGGAAAATTGTGTGGCTGTATTCAGAAAAATCAAAGCACAATCCACAATTAGGAGGTAGTCTTTCTTAGGTCAACATTTGAAGAGGACCACTAAGTCCTCTTGTTTTTTTAAATGAGAGCACAAGTTTTGTTCATAGATACATTTCAATTTTTAGAAGACTCCTCCACTAGTGGTGTCGACGCGTTTTGGCCCTTTCACAATTGGGCCTCATCAGGACAATGCAAAAGCTAGAAGTGCCTGAAAAAGTCATGTTAAAAAATCCTAGGTTAAAAATTGTTGCACTGCAAATGGAAGTGGAGTCCACAAAGTGAAAATATAGCCTATCAAATCTTGTGCAAATCTTTAGACGTGCTTGTATGAGGCTGATATATTTACCAAATTTGGCCCACTCATTGGGCTAGGGGATAGAGAGCACCAAGTTCTTTGCCTCATTACAGGTGCAAATTCCATACACATAGAACACTGGTTTTAACAGATTTCGTCACACTTGCACCAGCACCGGGCAGCAGCAAGGTAAGTGGCTAAAAGACTCATACTTATAAGCACAAAGTCTGCAGCTAACAATTTTAGATTGAGGGGGCCATTTGGGATTTAATTATTTTATTTACAGACCCATTAGCCTTGCAACCATTATTTGCTTAAGACATTTTCCGGAGTGGACTGGAGAGCTATGGCTCTGTGTTTATATAAATATTAGTGGAATTTATTTAACCCTTCAACTGCTGGGCCTCCACCGCCGCACCAGATGTGGATTTTGGGCCATAGCTCAGCCAGCACATAGGGAAACCTAACAAACCTTAACATTTTTGAAAACTAGACACCTGGGGCAATAAAGAGTGGGGTGACTTGTGTGGCCCCCACCAGTTTTTTTTTTTACCCAGAATCCCTTGCAAACCTCAAACTTTGACAAAACAAACCCCACAATTTCCTCACATTTCTGTGATGGAAAGTTCTAGAATCTGCAAGGAGCCACATACTTACCTCCACCAAGCATTCGTCCAAGTCTCAATCCATGACACAAATGGCCCTAAAGCACTACGTTGATTGATAAGCAATAGGGGAACATGCGGTATTTGGGACCATGCTCTGGTGCCACCCATGCAAACCTACGAACCACAGACTTTAAAAAAAATTAAAAATAGATAACCAGGGGATTCCAGAGGATTTCTTACCCACAATGCCCTGCACACCTTAAACTTTGCCTGAAATTGCGCATTTTCCTTACATTTCTGTGATGGAAACTTTTGGAATCCACAAAATTCCTAGCACCAGCGATACGCCACCTGTGCCGATAAAAACGATGTGCCACTTTTGTAGCTGGGCCTAGTGCTCGTGACAGGATCGGATCAAACCGAGGTCAATGGGAGTCCCCTCACAATTGTCTGTGGTTCATAGTTTCCATGGGTGGCGGCCGAGCACAACCACAAATCACGCAGCAACCCCAATCGGTGATCTCTCCACGTAGCGTTTTAGGGCCTTTTGTGTCAAGGTCTCTTGGCCGACCCACACAAGTGAGATACGATTGTTATTGGGAGACTTGGGGGGAATGTTGGGCTGTAGGAAATTTGTGGCTCCCTGTATATTCCAGAGGTTTTCCTCACTGACATGTGAGAAAAGTGTGTTTTTAGTCAAACTTTGCGGTTTGCAGGACATTGTGGGTAAGAAAATAATGTGGGATCCACGCGAATCACATCACCCTGGACTTCCCTGGGTGTCCAGGTTTCAGAACTGTCTGTCTGTAGATTTTTCCAGGTGGCAGTCTACCCAAGCCAACCAAGTGCAGCCATTCACCATTGCAAGTGGGGCGATATTGGGAGTTAGCCACACTCTTCTAGCCCATATGTAAAACCAACACCTAAAGGAATCAAATGTCCTCTCGTTTGCCACTGGGATGGGATTTCTTAGTGCACAGGGGCGCAGAAAAACTGTTAAGGCTTTAGGGGGTAAACGTGGGGCAGATGTTAGGGTGGGCCAGAAGATTATATTTAAAAAAATATATATTCCCTCCATGCAGAGAGCTTTCCGGCACCTGGGGGCAAATTGGGGCAAAACTCCTTACAGCTCTGAAAATGGGGGGAGGGGGTAAAAAAGACCAGCTTGTTTCTTTTTTGGGTTCATGGCCCATACAAAAGTGCAACACCCGCACCACTTTCATTTGCCCCAAAATACCTGTTGTCAGTTGGACTTTCTTCCCCACGGGCCATATTTGGGGCAATCTCCCCAATTGGGCCAAAACTCTTACCTGCCCCCAGGGGCGAAGGGGGCAGAAAGACACTATTGCGCCTTCTGAGGAAAGGGTATGGCGCGATGCCAGGGTAGGCAGCACCCTCCTTTTGTTTGTTTTGGCTCTGCCTTCAAATGCCTGGTGGTTAGTGGGCATTCTGCCACCCCTCCTCCCCGAGGAGCAGATTGGGGGTGAATACCCTTATTCACCTCCCAGGTGTCGTAGGGATTCTGCACATATACAGAGCTATGCACAGGATAATAGGACCTTGGAGTATAGTGGTGAGCCAACCATAAACCTTAGTACCTACAACCCTAATCCGGCTAGCATTAGCGTCTCATTAGCAGCGAAGCTACCAATGATTAGACAACCCAGAACACGGTATCTCTCTCTCAGAGCTCGCGGGAGCAAGGACACCCTTTTGTTACTCACTCATACCTGTCCACAACTTGCGTAATAAGAGACACTGTATAGTTTAAAAGGTTTATTTCAACTATCGTGCTCTAAGATACAGTACACGTGTAAGTACTAGCAGCATAATGCATAAGAATAATATAATAAGCATAGTTACAATTCCATAGAATACAAACGGGGATAGCATTTTATAAAGACAGTGGATATAGTGCTAAATGGCCTGTCCACCCTCCCCGTGCTAATAACTAGTTTATTATAAAAACAGAAGACCTCTGGGCACCGACAGGCAGACCCCCATACCTCAACATCCAGACGCCAGGTCCACATCATCAGACAAGCACAGCTCTTCTCTCTGGAAAGGTTTTTCTCCAAGTCCCTCTGACACTGAAATCACAATATTAAAAGCACACGAATTTCCCCAGTGCAGCTGCAATCAGTGCCATGTCCAAGCTCGAGGGGCTGACCAGATCAGCAAGAACAAGTGACATTGCCCTCCGACCTTGCACATGATGTGCAGACAGGACCCAGAGCTATCAGGAATAAGGATAAAAGGCACGCAGTTCGAAAATAGCAAAGTCTAGAAAACAAGGGCACAAAGTAACGTGCGCATAAAGGCATCTTGGCAGCCAGGCCTAAGCTAACTTAGCAATGCAGTCTATGTGTCCACAAACCACACGACACCCTCCCCTGGTCAGTCCAGTGGCATAGACATAGGACGAAGATAGAGTTCAAATAGGTGGAGCAGAATGGCAAGGTCTGATGCGGAATAGACCCCAATGAAGGACATAAACCGGGATTAAAAAAAATTAAAACAACAAAAAATCCAGTGGGGCAGAACGCTGAACGTGGAGATCCTTTAATCAAAAAGAGTGTAAGTGCAGAAAAACGCCACACCTTCCAAGAGGACATCATTGGAATCGCCAGAAAAAAGAGATGCTATCCAGTTCAATAAATCAAAACTGCATTCATGTTCCTCACAAGAGGCAGTAGCGAACAACATTGCGGGACAACTTGTGTGATACTCAATATAACTTCGTTGTAGGAGATCCTGAGCAGCCGCCCAGATATCCCATTGTGCCAAAATTCCAAGTGCAGCCGCACGCGCCATGAAGCCAGGTCCGGAACAGTCTCGTTCATGGGCCTCTAAGGGACCCACCAACTGGACAAAATCCGGGCGAGACAGAGACGTATTGGAGAGGCAATAATCCAAGGACCATGAGAAAGGACATCGGATGCAAGACATCACAGGTTGCACGCAAGTGAAATACGCGAAAAGAAAGTTTGTAAGATACACCAAGTGTCGCCAATGGCAGGACGCTGAAGCCGGCGAGGAGACGTTCACGGAGCACCCGAAGGCGTCTGCGGTCGAGGTGGGCTCCATGAGGTGCAGCCATTGCGTAGTAAACAAATCAAAAGTAGTATTCCAGCAGCTAACGCTAGGATCAACGGAAAGCCGCCAAAGACACTGGAAAAAATAGAATGAATAAAAGCCGGTATTACACCAAATATAGTCTGAAAGGAGGTAACAAGGCCAGAGCCCACAACTTTAAAAAAATGCACAAGACCTTCAGTGCGAGATGCATTGAAAACGCGGTGAATTAACTCACCGAAATGTTGTGGGAGGTTTGTGTTTAACAGGGCCTGTATTTCACTGTGAGTACTCGCCACTTGGAGAACAAATGTCTCCTGGGCTGATGTGAGCATAACCTCCTGATTCAATAATAGTGCCTTTTTTCTGCTCAACTTATTGAAATCTGCCTTCAAAGATGGAATGGAAGGCCAAATGGAACTATCTACAATGTCGTGCGGGGGAGGAAATAGCACATTCTTGCAGCAGACAACTCTGTGGGAAACTGTTACAATATAGGGAATACCGGCAAGCATGCCACAACAGTCCTGATTATTTAGAAGGAGATAGCTGCCATTAGCAAGCACAGTGAAAGTAGGAGAGATAGAAGGAGCAGGAATTCCCTTCAGAACACAAGCAAGATTCGGAGCTGAGACATTACAAGCTCCGTGCAATGTAATGTGTTTGCAAACAAGGGAATGACCCACAGTAGAATCGCATGACTCCCCCGTGAGAAAAACTTCCTTCCCGTCCCTAAGACATCTATACATGAAAGGCAGGGACCACAGTTCATGCAGGAAAGCACTTCCCAAAGGCTGAAAACGACCGACAGGATAATGTTTCATGCAGGAACTAAATTCAAATAAAGAAAAAGGCAAAGCTATAACCCCGTGTACTAGCCACGCAGCAGAATCTAATTCTGCCACCGAGAATGGTAATGGCTCTATTCTTTCAATATGTAACAGTGTGTAAGCTGCATCTTTCATGGACATAAACTGCTGTTTTTCAGTCAAATTGAAAGGTAAGAACAAGGCAGAGGTGTTCAAAAAGTGCCAAGGAACTTTCCCCATCTTAAGGGTTTGCATAGTCCATGCAAACTGCATCACTGAACGCAATTGATTTTGACCATGATATAACACAGAAACATCATCTTGTACAATATCAACGATAGAGGAAATAATATTCTCTAACGTGTAAATGCGGGAAGACAGGGTATTAATACTATTATCAACAACAGCAAGCACCTTTTCTAAATTTGCTTGATCTATTTCCCGAAGACGGGAAGCAGCTTCAATTTGCGAAAGCTTCCAGAGTTCATTAAAAGTTTCATAAATGAATCTCTTTGGTCGAGGACCACGAGGCCCCAGAACAAAGTCGGACAGATCAATGTTGCCTGATAAGAGGGACAAATGTTGTTTAACAGAATCTAAGGAAGAGTGCTGCAACCACTGCTTACACAATTTACCAACAGAATATGTTGTAACAGTACGAGAGTCAGAAAACCTGGGGTCTGGCCTATCCTGTTTATAACCAGGATCCGTGTCGTGAAAACGCAGTTGGCAGGCATTGGATGCCATGGGCCAAGCCAACCAGGGTGACTGAACAACCGTAGACATGTTGAATGAATTATTCTGGAACAAAGCTTGTAAAATTTCAATGGAAATATTTAAAAGCAAGCTTTCATTGGGAGTGGAAGACAATACAGGAATAGAGGGTGCATTTAATTGTTTGGAAGTAGCCAAACCCCAACACGTTGTTTGATAGATGGTGTGATTCAAAAATAGAATCTGGGCTGGGATGAGGCAAGCACGGTGCAAGGCTTCTGTGCCTTGTACCTGCCATGCTTTGGAGACCCAGATAGATTTTAAGTCAATAGTATCCCGCCAATGTTCATACCCACCCACAGCTAAGGCATTTAAAAAGGAACCCGAATACAGCAATTTGGTATGGGTCAACATCATTTTCGGCGTAGATGAAGTGTTTAATTTAAAATAATAGGACCCAGGGTTTGATCTATCAAAATCTGTAAAATAAGTAAACTTACTTTGAAGAGTCTGGGAGCTACCTGGTAAAGGGGTCGGACAATGTTCCCATTGTGTGTAATTAAAAGTGCCCCTAAGGGTACTGGGTTTATGGAGAAAATGGTTGCCCCAATGCTGGTAACAATATAAGTCGGCATAACTTGCAGAATTTAAATACAAATCCTCAGCATTAAAAGCAGCATAATATTTCAGATCAGAAAATAACGATTCAACAGCATGTACATCCCAATCGTCAGAATGAATATTACTTTTCACGACATCACCCATTGAAACACGAAGGACATTTGGTACATTAATAATCCCAGTTGGGCCATGAATTTGGAAATTTACTGCATCCCAAACGATGCCATCAGCAACTGGAAACGCTGTAATGTTCACAAATGTGTAGTCACGCTTCATGATGTGAGAGGAAGAATGTGGAGCCAAAGTTCCAGCGACACACTTCACAGCAGAGCGTTCTGGTAAATAGTGACCATTAATGAGTAGAAAAAAGACTGTGACAAAGCCAATGGACATGAACAGAAAAATCAGGAATATTATCAACCAGATGTATGTCCATGGGGGGGACCAAAAAATTGTCTCTGAACCAGGATACAAAAATACTGAATCTGGACGGGATAAGTACTGAAGGGGAATCCGAGTCAAAAGAATAACGCGTTGGTCTCAATGGCGTCGTTGGTAGATGAGCCACGGACTCGGTGGCGGGATAGGTATACTCGGTCTCCTCGTTGCAGGGAGAATCCGGGTAGTCGAGCAAATGTTCAGGCAAATCAACCATCTCAATGGCAACATCAGTGACCGTTCGGGCTGGAAGACCACAAACATTTGTCCTTGAAATGACTGGACAAGAGACCGCTGGTGTTACACTATTCAGGATCGGCCAGATGTTGTAGCTTGACATTTTCCACTGAGATGTATCGGTTTTCCTTGCGACCAGGAAGCGGTGGTAAGATGACTGTAAGAGTACCCTTCACGCCAAGGACTGGAACCGGTGCACGATAAGAGGGGCCAAATTCTTTTTTGTTCTCCACCTTTTCTCGGACTAGGTCTCCAACTTTCGGAAGCCAGCCGGCAACCGGAATCTGCATCGCAGCGTCTGTGGCTGAAGGTAAATGTTTAATTGCAAGTTTGTCTCGGGCTTCTTGTAAGTCCTGTAACATAGTAGAATGATTATCTACGTCAAAGATTGCGGATTGCGCCGCCATGTCTAGACCATCAAGGTCAGGCACAAACATTCTTATGACGAAGAGCATTTCGTATGGGGTCCGCCCACCCAGAGGTCTTCTAGGGAGATTATTAAGTGCACGTTGTACGCTATACAAGTGGGCCAGCCAGTTCCTGCCAGTACCTAAGACTCTAGCTGTCAAGGATTGCTTTAAGTCACGGTTCATTCGTTCAACGACCGAATTGCCCTCAGGCCGATACGGAGACGAAAATTTCACCTGCACCCCCAGTGAACCCATTGCGTCCTTGTAAGCCTTAGAGGTGAACGCTGGACCTTGGTCAGAATGGAAGGTGCCACAGGCGTAATTTCCCGCAAAGACACGCAAATCCCTGATGACAGTTCGAGCATCAGCACTCCGTTGTGGCCAGACCCAGATGAAACGTGTGCACGAGTCTACTGCAACTAAGATGTATTTATATGCAGTGTCAGACGAAAATGGGCCGCAGTGATCCAGGTAAACACACCCAAAAGGTCTGTTTGAAATGCAGAGAGGTGTTTGCGGTGGTCGGGTAACCGTGGAAGGCTTAATTTGTTGACAAATGTCACAAGAAAGCACATAAGTACGGGTATGTTTGTATAAACCACGCCACCAGTAACGCTGCTGCAAGATAGAAACTGTCGCAGACACACCAGCATGAGCCGAAGCCATCCCTTCGTGTGCGGCAGTTATCAAGGAAAGTCTGCGGTCCACGTTGGGAATCAGCCGATCCCCAACGTCCGGAATACTTACATAAGGAGTCTGATCGGGACTTAAGAGATAAGAGTACTTGGAAGGGAAACCCCTTGGGTAATTAGCACCTTCCTTTGTTGCAGCTATTGCTGCCAAAATATCTTTATCTATTTTAGTCATGGATCTTGTAACTGCTGCTACTGTGCACGTTGCTACTGCTGATTTGGCAGCTTCACCTGCCAAATTGTTACCGACAGCGTGTGCGCCCACACGCTGGTGGCCAAGTGTGTGAACCACCTGTGTGAGAGGCAGACGTTGTTTTAGATCTGCCACTCGAACCCAAAGCGTCTTATGCTTAATAGTGCTGCCTTTTGCATCTCTATAGTCGTTTTGCGACCAAAAGAAGAGGTTGTCATTGAAAGACTGAACACAGTAGTAAGAATCGCATACAACAAGAGTAGTCACTTCTGGAGTCGCAAACTCAAGTGCGAGCACCAAAGCACGCAGCTCGGCTAATTGTGCAGTACTGTCTCCTAGTGCCTGAGTGTGCACTACAGTCGATTTGAACTTACCGTTCACCATAGTACCTGCAACAATAGCACAGGCTGCTGAATAAGCATGCTTGGAACCCGTGGCCGGTTGTGCCGAACCATCGGTATAGATAATACACTCGTACTCCTCAAGCGGTAGCAAAGACAGAGGAGGAGGATGAACAAATTCATACTGTAAAAACTCCTGTGTCTGAAGGGAAGAATCAAAGATAAACGTGACATCCGGAGATGTCAAAGATGTAGCCCATTGTATCCAACGGGGGTGCAAAGCCTTAGAGTTCGGTACACTTGCCTTCGTCACTGCCTCGAGGGCAGGATATGGTGTTACCACCAAAATGCGTTTTCCCTGTGCCAGTGCCCGTTCCTTTAGAATCGCCATTTGCACTGCAGTCAAAACTTTCTCCACAGAGGAAAATCGCAACTCTGCCGAAGTGTATAGATGTGACTTGTATGCAATCGGTACTGTGTCACCTTCGTTAAAGGTTAAGTACGTGAAGCCCACTGTCCCTGGTATTATTCTAATCACCAGGTTGGTGTGGTTGTCACGTGTCAATAGAAATTTAGATTCAAGTAGATCAGACTGCAAAGACTGCAGTATAGAGGAATGCTCGGGAAGCCAGCATGACTTCGAAAAGTTAGGTTGTATCAAGGCATAAAGAGGCTTGATACGCTGGGCATATTGGGGATATAAGTACGCGTGAAGTTCAGAAAACCCAGTAAAGACTGAAGTTTCTTCAGTGTGGTTGGAGGGCACAAAAGTGGGCATTTCTCCAAGAAATGAGGGGCTAAGCCCTTACCTTCATTGTTGAGCTCATAGCCCAAAAACAAAACTGTTAATTCAGCAATGTGAGATTTGGCAAAGTTAAACTTGTAACCTAAGACCGCAAACTCGAGAATAATGCGGTCCACTCTGGAAAGATGCGGATATAACTCGTCTGTCAGGTAAAAATCATCGACGTACGAACACGCATCTGGATCTATGCTGTCCAACAAAGAGACAACACGGGCGGCAAATACACCTGGACTGTTTGTGTAGCCCATAGGGAGTCGCCGGAATTTGAATTGTTTACCACCGGAGGTAAAAGCGCTCCATTGGCTACACTCCGTGGCTAAGTTGTGCGTGTAAAATCCATTGGATAGGTCAAGTGTCGTTTTATATTTTTTACGAACAAGACTGTCTACAAGCGCAGAACTATGGGTATTTTGCACCGCAAAGGTCCGACAATGAGAGTTCAAATGCCGGTAATCCAATACTAGGCGGTACGATCCATCGGGTTTAGAAACCGCGAAAAGGGGATTATTCATGGGTGATACGCATGTTTCTATTACTCCTTGATATTATAACTGTGTCAGAATTTCGGAAACAGGACCTTTAGCTTCCCGCTTGATGGGATATTGGGGTTGTGGCTGCGGCAGCGACCGCAAAGGTATTTCATGGGAGGGTGAATCCTCATCCCAACCTACGTGATTACGGTATAACGCCGGAGCCAAGGCTACAGCCCATTCCACTGCAAGTGCCTCCGCTTTGTCCTTGGGGACATGGCGAGAAAAGCTTGGAAGGATTACCTCCTCCCCTTTACGAGCAGCAAGAACGAATGGGGGCGGCCAATCCGCAACCGCTAACAAAATGTCATATGAAGAGGTTAGATTTTCCCAAAAAATCCCTTTAATTACACGCTGTATGTCACCCTCAATTTGGATGACAATATTATGTAGTCTGTCAGGGGGTGCCACTCGAGTGTCAGCTGTCTCGACAGTAATGTCCACATGAGGACCGAGTGCCTCTCGCACTATGGTAACTTCCGCGGCGCTGTCTAGGAGCGTCACTGCCCACGTCCAATTCAGGAGTCTCGTTCTCACCATCTGTGGCATACTTCGCTGTTACAGCGGCAACTTTTTTCTTCTGAAACTGTGGGCGAGAACGTTGAAATTCCTCTGGTGTCCCTCTGACTTGTTGCCGAGGTTGGTCTCGTCCTGGCGGGGCCTCACGACCCCTACCTCTATCCGGGCGATCTCCTCCACCAGTCTGTAACGACGTTGGTGCCTGTAAAGAACGAGGAGAGCACGAGTCAGGAACATGAAATCTCTCTGGAGATTTTATTCTCGCTCTATCACGCAAGTCATATGTGCGTTCAGAAGATTCTGAAACCGGGGATGCACCTCGTGATCCTGGCTTCTTCTGTTGCTTACCCTGTTTTTTCAATCGCCAGTTCTTTTTAGTAAAGAACGGTTTCTCATCTTTCTCAGATTGAGTTTTTGGTTGTGGTTGCTATGGAGTTTGTGTTTTAGCAAATGGTTTAACTCCCAGGCTATTGCGGCCTATAGTTTTATAAGCTTGTGCAATAATTTTTGGTAATTCGCGTGGCTTATCTGGTTCTGGGACCAAAGACAAAGCATTAGCTACTTGAAAGTTAACTGCATCACCCTTGACATTACCAAGAATTAGTTCAGCCACTACATCGAACACTCCCACCAGTCTCATCCCTAATTCCACAGCCGCTTCAGGGCCATGTTCATCCTGTACTCGTTTGATTACAGAGGGGAGAACTGTCATGGAAGGAGTGCCGAAACATTTTGCATATACTGCAGCGAATACCTTACCCCAGTTGTTACAATCTGTCAACTCGGGAATTAAATCTTTCGGCAAACTAATCGTCAAAATCCTGTGTTTGTCTACAGGAGAAGTATTCGGAGAAACAGCCTCCAGCTGGTCAAATTTCTCTGCAAGCCAATAAGGTAAATCGTCCTTATTTTGTGGGTGCCTGCCCATCACCGAGTTAACCATGATGGGACTTATGGTTACGCCGCCAGGCCCAGCTGGATGTGCTGCAACTCCAGGCAGGGCTGCCTGGATGTTGCCCGTAACATACTGTACTAAAGCTCTATGCACACGTATCAAAGACGAATGCAAGAGTCGCAGGTCTGCGACCGGAAGCGTCATATAACGCGGATGTGGGCTATACCCGGCCAAAACAGGCCAAGTGGCCCCGTCTATCGATAAGGGGCCTAATCTAACCGTGGTTACCGGTTGGGGGAGGGCGCCATCAAACCAAACACGGTGTTGCCATGCCGTGAGCGGTACTTCAATATTCCGATAAGGATTGTAATTGTTTAGAGGTGCAGTGACTGTATAATTATGGAACAGTTGATCAGTCCCATCCACCGCCTCAAAGGTGATCCACGAGTAAAATACTTCAAAATGGTAAGCAGGATCTGCTTGTACCACGAAGATCAGATCGACACCCGCGTCTGGCACTCCATATGCTGTCAAATGAGCTTTGAGCGCCGCGCGGCTATGTGCCGCAATTTCTACAGCCATTAGGGCTTAGAATAACCGACAACCTAATACAAGGCAGCACAATAATGGGTCTATATTAGCACCTTTTAATAACTTCAAGCTTGAATGAACCTATAAAAACATCAATATAGGAGGTATCACCTTCACACCCGTTTCCGGAAACGTATGTGAAGGGTGTTGTGGACAAGCATAAGTACTACTCAAGCGTCTCGCAGATAAGCAGCCCCGCGTTGGGCGCCATGTCGTAGGGATTCTGCACATATACAGAGCTATGCACAGGATAATAGGACCTCGGAGTATAGTGGTGAGCCAACCATAAACCTTAGTACCTACAACCCTAATCCGGCTAGCATTAGCGTCTCATTAGCAGCGAAGCTACCAATGATTAGACAACCCAGAACACGGTATCTCTCTCTCAGGGCTCGCGGGAGCAAGGACACCCTTTCGTTACTCACTCATACCTGTCCACAACTTGCGTAATAAGAGACACTGTATAGTTTAAAAGGTTTATTTCAACTATCGTGCTCTAAGATACAGGACACGTGTAAGTACTAGCAGCATAATGCATAAGAATAATATAATAAGCATAGTTACAATTCCATAGAATACAAACGGGGATAGCATTTTATAAAGACAGTGGATATAGTGCTAAATGGCCTGTCCACCCTCCCCGTGCTAATAACTAGTTTATTATAAAAACAGAAGACCTATGGGCACCGACAGGCAGAACCCCATACCTCAACATCCAGACGCCAGGTCCACATCATCAGACAAGCACAGCTCTTCTCTCTGGAAAGGTTTTTCTCCAAGTCCCTCTGACACTGAAATCACAATATTAAAAACACACGAATTTCCCCAGTGCAGCTGCAATCAGTGCCATGTCCTAGCTCGAGGGGCTGACCAGATCAGCAAGAACAAGTGACATTGCCCTCCGACCTTGCACATGATGTGCAGACACGACCCAGAGCTATCAGGAATAAGGATAAAAGGCACGCAGTTCGAAAATAGCAAAGTCTAGAAAACAAGGGCACAAAGTAACGTGCGCAAAAAGGCATCATGGCAGCCAGGCCTAAGCTAACTTAGCAATGCAGTCTTTGTGTCCACAAACCACACGACACAGGGTTGCTGAAGGTATTGGGCAGTGGGGTGGGGGAGAGCATGGGCCCATGCTCAGGGAGGGCCACTTCCCCTCTGCCACAAAAATACTGCATAAATGTAGTCTCTGGTGTAAAGTGGGCTTTCTGAACTCCCTGGGGGTAAATTGGGATAGTTGCCCCAAACCACCCCAGAGGGGAATGACCATGGCCATGCCCGTGGTGGCCAGCCTCCACCCCTATGTTTTTCCCCCTGATATCTAGTGGGCTTTCTGCCTCCCCCCCAGGGGGGGGATTAGGGGCAATCACCCCCAACTGCCATCCAAGGGGGGCAGAAAGACTGTCACTATAGTATTATTTTAGGAGTGGGAGCATGGCCATGCCCCCATCTATATATATATATATTTTTTTTTTAAAAGGACATTCCCTGGTGTTTAGCGAGCTGTCAGGTTAGGGGCAATCACCCCATCTGTCCTCGGGAGGCGGGGAGGGGAAGAGACTGTCGCCTTATTTTCTTTGGGGTGGGGGCATGCACAAGCTCATAGTGGGCAGACCCCACCCCTATATTTATTTTTTCGTATTAACCTTGGTGTCTAGTGAGCTTTCTGCCCCCTCGGGAGGGGGAGAGATCGGGGATAATTACCCAATCTGCCCCCAAGTGGGGCAGAAAGTCTGTCTGTCCTCTTGGTGGGGGCATGTCCATGCTCATTTTGGCCAGCCCCGTCGGGGGGGGGGGGGGAAGCAGAAAGACTGTAGCCTTTGTTTTTTTGTTTTTTTTGGAGAGGGGGCATGGCCCTAATCCTATATTTTTTTAAACTAACCCTGGTGTTTGTCTTTCTGCCCCTCCCCCCCTCGGGGAGGCAGATCGGGGAAATCACCCCCATATGCCCTCTGTGGAGGAGTGGGTGCAAATAGACTGTTGTATTATCTGTTTTAGGGGTGGGGGTATGGCCATGCTCATAGGAAGCAGCCCCCAACCCTATATATTTTTTAGTTAGCCCTGGGGCCTAGTGGGGTTTCAGCCCCCTCGGTGGGTAGGCTAGGTATAACTCCCCCATCTGTCCCACGGGGGGCAGAAAGACTGAAATGTTATTTTTTTTCCCCTGGGGAGCATAAGCCCTTGCCTAAGGGGCCGCTCCCCCTATCCCTGGTGCTATCACTCTCCGTTGGGGATTCTGTTAGAGTGGAAACTAAATGTAAGGATATTGCGTTACCTCCGACATCAGTAGAGCACATCACAGAATTATATGTGGTGAAAGAATAGTGCAGGCCCAAGTTCCACAGTGAAGCAAGACAGGTAAAGAGTTCACTAGGAAATAGAGCGCATGATCAGCAAGGTATTAGTTAAATGAAAACCCATGTATGGAAGCCTAAAGGAATTTATGGTCACAGCACACAAGCAGGTATTCTGTTATCTTAGTTAATTAAGAAAGTGACTGAAAGAATATGAGCAGGAAATAGAATCAGCCAAAGAGTACACAGAATTCGATGAGAAGTCTTGGGAGCAGACGATAAAATACACACGCAAATACACATTCATTCAAAAGAAGTAAATCAATGGTTTAAGCATTGTTAGAACTGCAGTAAAGAATGTGTAGGAAATAGGTTGAAAGTTTAAGGAGACAGGTGATGCTAAGTCTTTGTAACAAATATGTCAATACTGAGTAAGCTATTATTTGACTTTTTTGTAAGACACATTATTTGTGCAACTATTTAAGAGGCTGCCTGCGAGCAGAAATTTGAGACCAGCTGTTTACCTGTGTAGGGACAGCTACTCTTCCTGCCGCGACAGTAAACCTGCTTTTGCCTTGCCAAGAGGAGTCTTGTCTTTTTTTATTTCAGTTTCTCCGCAACAGTTATGTTATGTTATTAAGCACTTATAGCGCGCACGGATACTCAAGAGTGTCCCGGCGCGAAAGCCAACTGCAAAATGCGGGAGCTGAGAGGAGCTGTGGGTTAATTGAAAAGCAAGGTCTTTAACTGCTTCTTAAACAGCCTGAGATCTTGAGTATTCCGCAATTCATAAGGAAGGGAATTCCAGGCTTTGGCTGCCTTAAAAGAAAGAGAGCTACCCCCCGTTCGCGTAAGACGAAAACGGGGAATGACTGCAAGGTGTAGTGTGGCTGAGCGCAATTGTCTTCGGGGGACGTAGAAGTCAAAGCGTCTCCTAAGATACGGCGGCCCAGATTTGTAAAGGGCATCGTGGGCAAGAGTGAGAGCCTTGAACTGGACGCGTTGCACCACGGGGAGCCAATGCAAGTCCCGTAGATGTTGCTTTATGCTTGATCTGCCAGGGATACCAAGCAGCACTCTTGCTGCCGCGTATTGAATAATTTGCAACTTTTTCAGCTGGTATACAGGTAAGCCAATATACAATGCATTGGCATAGTCAATACGCGACAGAATGAGGGCACGAGTCACCATTTCCTTGGCTGGTCTGGGTAACAGTGGCAGGAACTTCCTAATGTGCCAAAGCACACTCCGGCCAGTTTTTTTATCTGCGTAGAAAACCGGAGGTCCTCACTAAACCAGACCCCCAGATTCTTAACCGGGTTGCCAACAGAGTTGGGCCTGGGATACTCTGAGGGCCAAAGATCCTCCCTGAATTGAGGGGGAAAAGACCCATACAGAAGTCCCTCAGACTTGTCCTCATTGCACTTGAGCTGAGCCCGTGCAAGTCAGTTAAAAACAGCTGAAAGACAATTTTTGGCAAGATCCGGGGACAAGTCATTTTCCTTCCACGTGAAGAGGAGCTGAGTGTCATCTGCGTAAGCTATAATCTTAGCTCCCAGTTGGTAAGTCAGGAGTCCCATTTCTCCTCAGCTGACTGCTGCTATCGGAATACCGTCTACCCCACTGCACACATCATTGCGCATCTTTGGTGGGTAGGACCCGGAGAGGGCTGTCTTTAAGGTGAGGACAATGCAGACTTCATTCCATGGTTTGTATATTGTATAACTTGTCTGTTTGGTAACGGTAAACGCGGATGTAATTTAAATAAGGTTATCACATGCAAGATTGTGCACAAGTGTTGCACAATATTAAGTTAAGGCGTTGATTAGTCGGTAGAGTGTTGATCCCAATATAAAGAGCGAAGTGGTCAATGTGGGTGATTTGAAGTTGGGAGTCCAATATGTTTTTTTTTAAAACTTTTTTTATTAAACTTGCAAATGCATTATAGACATCACCGAGCAATATTCACATTGTAAGGCATGGCTGAAAGGCCGATGTCGCTAAACTTTACCTCCAAGTACGATCTGAACACTCGAATCACCGTCCTGGACCTAATGTCCAGAAGTTATTCAATGGTCTATGAGAAGCATGGTTTGAAGGTTATCCTCTCTTGAGAGCAGAGGGAAGTGACCAGTTGCTACAGACCTAGTTTACAGTTTAGAGAAAACAATGGTGATTAAAATTTAGAAATAGTTGAAGTGTTATATTTTCAAATATGTTGATAATGAATGTGTGTGTATGTAAATAGAAATGTGGCCACAGAGTGATGTTATTGTATAATGTTGTGACGTATAATGTTTAATACATGACTGAAAAGATACATTGACTGATTTATTTTTGAGGACTAGTGTAAAAAGTTAAAAGAAGAAATATTGAGTAGACAGATAAAAGTTAGATTATAAAAAGCTGCTAGGAATACGGGGGACTATGGAGACTCCCTTAGAACATATGCAAAAGATCATTATACTGTAGGGCATGTGTACTCGCAAACATTTTCCAAGGGGCCAAAAGGTTTGGTGTGTGATATGGCAGAGGGCCGCATTGATGCCAGGGGGTTGGCGGTCGGGTCAGGGGGTTGGGGTTGATTGGCAGTAAGGTGAGTGTAGCATATAGATCTAGCGGCCGAATAGAACAATGTGAATCCAGAAAACCTGGGATTATTCCAAGCTTCCCCACTTTACCAAATTGTGTGATCCTAAGCAATTGTTTTATTTCACTTTACCTCCTTTATCTTCATGGTCACATTTAAGAGGACCTCAAAATACACGGCTTCAGGATGTGTGCTGTACAAAACCTTCCCCTGTGTTTGATTTAATAAACTATAATGTTATTCATGAATAATAGGAACCCAGGCCACCGAAAGAGTGCACATAACTGACTTGCCTCTTTAGTTCACTTTTGGCATTGTTGTCAGGGTAGAGGAAAGAAATAATGTTTCTAAATTTATGTTTGAAACCTATCACTTTTAAATTAATACTTCTAAATGCACTGATATAATCAGTTGTACTAAGGTGAAAATGTTCTGCATGTTAATGAGGTACACTTTTTGAATTTTGAAGACACCGTCAGCTTTTACACTTTTGCTGCAAGATGTGTTTAAAAATGATGGTGTTTCTAAAGTAAAGTTGTGCAGGACTCCCTAGTTACATCCTTTCTTTAACACCAATTAACCTTTAAGTAAATGCTTGCCTGTCTATTTAACATCTTTTTACTGTTGGAGCTAAATGGAGTAAGCCGCAGCCCAGTGCTCCTGTTGACCAGAGGGCTCCATGTAAAGGTCAGGAGGGCCGCAAGCGGCCCCCGGGCCATACTTTGAGTATCAGTGCTGTAGGGAATGGTTTAAGGCTACTCAGAAACACACCTATCCCTGTCCAAAGGAAGGGATATTGTTACTCACCTTAAGAGTAGATATGCAGGAGTTAAATTGCAGAAGCGAGAAGCTACCTAAGCATTATGGCGAGTCTTCTGTGCAAAGTCTAAGGACTCCTCAAATACGGACACATATAGTACCTCATCCTCTCTCCCACCTCTATATGACCGTATAAGTACTTCTCCTAAGGCACCTGGTATTTATCCACTGGCGCGGCTACACGATGCCACAGTGGGATTTGAGAATCCTGAGGTTGAGACCCCTTCACAATCTCCGAAGCGATTCCCTAGTGTTGCCCCACAGATGTAAAAGCCATGACACACAATTACTGCCAGACAACAAGTAAGGGTGGGTGACTCAATTTTCAGAACAACTGGAAGAACAGTTGACATTGCATTCAGATCTAGCCTCTCCCCAGGAGGGTAGAGGAGAGGAGCAGGGTCCAGGAGACCGTGACACCGAGTTGCTTGTTAAGGAGCATATGTCTACCCTACAATGGAGAGATGTAGATGATGCTAGATGGAAGGACTGTGTAGACAGGGCTGCTAGTATGGCGCGGTGGCCAGTATCCCAAGAAAGATGAGGATTTTAGGAGGACAGAGGATAATTACCACCTTGGCAGAAGAAGGGGAATGTTCAGGAATAGTTATTACGGAGTCAGGAGAGAAGAGATGCAAGGGACCAAGGTGAGAAGGATATTGTGATAATTTGTCAGGACAGATTCAGGAAAGGTTTGGGAGGATGGCAAATAGAGTAGAGTCAATGCATAGGCGTGTAGACAACGTGGGTGAAACACTTGGATCTCCAGAGGTTAGGCACCCTACTTATGACACTAGCAGTCGAGAAAGGCCCCTTATCAATTTTGACCATACGAAGGGAGTGATGAGATTGTCTAATCACACCAACAATAGAGAAGGAGAGCAGGACATGTTCTCTAAGCCAGGAAACCTTGAGTGACAGAGCTTGAGCAGTTGCGATTTCAGGGAACACATAGACAGCCAGATCCCAGGAAGGGATCCAATGAAGCTACAGGAGGATTGACACTACATGACAGACCAATGCAGGAGATGAGTGTTCAATCAGTTCTACGCAGCACTGATCTCACCCCTGAGATAGTCGCCGAAGGAGAAAATAGTTGGTAAAGTGTACCCTATGTGGATAATTTAGCAGGATGGACTCAAGATTTAGCCCCACAGATGAGTCTGTGGCCACGGGAAGGGTCTTTTGATCCACGTGACATGGCAATTGCTGAACATTGCATTCTTCATAGTGAGGGAGATCCAGAGTGAACTCGTCCCTATATGTGGAAATGTTTGCGCGTGGCAAAAATATGCCAGACAGCACAACCCCCAACATTCTGTTACTCCCATATATCAGATGCCCCACATACGCAAGGGACCTGGAGCACCTCATTTTGTTCATTGGCCTCAAATGGACAATCAGAATTTTTATAAGTTCTTACCACCACTCACAGGGGGAGCAGGGAAATGGATTAGAGCCTTTGAAAAGCAAACTGCAGGCATCACCCTGGCAGTAGGGGATATAAAGAGTTTACTTCATTCTCTTATAGGAGATGACGGATAAATGTTTTTTATAAGGCTGGAGTAAGAAATGTTACCCTCACTGAGACTAGAAATGATAGCTCTCCAATCAACTTAGTCCGGACAGTGGTCCGGGATCGGCTGAGGAAAATGTACCCTGATAGGCCAGACATTGGGTTCCTCCTGGCTCAATCAATGCAGCCGAATGAGGACCCCGCTCAGATTCTAAGCAGGATGAAAAAAAGTGGACTCAATAAGTCGGTCAGAGTTGGGATGCAACAAAGGAAATACTGTGTTTTATAATGTAGAAAAGAAGGGTTTATCCTCTGATGTGCAGGATAATCTTGACAATATAGTGGCATTGGAAGCTAAACCCTGGACAGAAATACAGGCACATATAATCTATTTTTGTAAAAAGAAGCAGGAGAAAGTGAGGAACAAGTAGGAGGTGACAGAGAAAGCAGCAGCCAAGTTGGTGTAGCAAAATATGGCAAAGAAAGGAGCAATGGAAGGGGCTGTAATAGCAGCCACCAGTCTGATGACTGCAATGTCTGGGTGATCCGTCCCAGGGACCACCTAACAACAGTACCCACAATAGCAGGATCGTGTGAGGGTAAAAGGAAGTAGCAGTGGAGGACGAGGAGAGATAGGAAGGGGCAGAATAGGTCCTCAGAGAATGGATCAAACATGTCATTATTATCAAAGTTATAGCCATTTCATTAAAGACTTCAGAACTAAGAGATGGGGTGAACAAAATGAAAGGTCAGGGGTGTACAATCAACCAGGGAATACAGTAGTGCAGCCAGTCAAACCCGCAAATAATATATGTACCTCAGACACCACCACAAAATGTGCAGCAACCAGTAATGCCTAAGTGCAACAAATACTGCCACAGCAAAATTACCAAGCACCCCCAATGGCGACTCTACCTCAAACTGTACAGGGAGGAGTGATTGTGAGAGGAGGAATTCCCTTCCAAACAAATTATGTGGGAGGATATATGCAATGAAGGTGCCAACAGAGTAGTTTCATGTGCCCAATATTGTCAGTGACGCACAGGCCAGATGAGGAACCCACTATGACGGTAGCTATCATTAACAAGAGGTATGCATTCCTCATAGATATGGGAGCAACCCGATCTTGTAATAGAGAGGGAGGCTTTCCAATTTCTTATAGATCAATGGACACACAGGGATTCTCTGGTGTGGTAATGAGGGTTCTGTTTACTAAACCAAGGAAGATGGAAATAGGAGGGAGGTACATTGATGGCCTTTTACTATTTTCTCCGGCTGCCCCAGCTATCTATTGGGGAGAGATCTTATGGCTAATTTAAACATGACTGTTCATTTTGAATCTGATGGTTCTATGATGTGCTCTACCTCTGGAGTTCCTCCTTCTAGGATCATGGCTGTAACAGTAGATGATTCTACTAGAGATCAAATTAGAGCTCGACCCACTGATATAGAAGCATTTACCACAGCAGCATACACAATAATAACAGAAACGCCTGAGTTACTGTGAAGGGAGGTCCAGTTACCTAAAGAGTTCCTTTTCCGGTGACAAGGGCAAGATTATTGTATACCTGACATTGAGTTGATACTACAAAAAAAGGCCTTGGAGATAGCACCAACCTCTGGCACTCTGATTGCCTGTGAACCATGTTTTGTGGGCATGCGTTATATTCATTGAGCCAGGTAAAATGGTTAGGGAGATACTGGATGAGCAACTGTTTGATATTTATTCTAAGAAAACAGTTCTAGTCTTTCAAAATGACATACTGTTGAGAACAGTATTGGAACTAATGATGCCCACACCAGGTAGAACTTTTGATTCTGTCAAGGATGCAGATCTTTCCCAAGTACCAGACACCTTGTGGACTAAGGGTCCCCATGATGTAGGCCGTATTTGTACTACTATTCCATTCAGAATCACATTAAGGAAAGGTGCTTTCCTACCTAGAGTGAGACAATAGCCTCTTTCTAAAGAAGCAGATGAGGGCATCACCCCTACTATACAGGGATGCTAGAGCAAGGAGTAATCAACCCTTGAGTATCTCCTTGTAATACCCCTATTTACCTTGTTAAGAAATCCAGGGATAATACTTGGCATATGGTTCAATACCTGCACACCCTGAATGATGCAGTGGTACCAGAATTCCCAATTGTCCACGACCCTTCCATTATTTTGACAAATATTCCTCAGGATGCTAAATTTGTCTGTCATAGATCTCAAGAACGCGCTCTTTAACATCCCTCTCCATCTAGATAGTCATTATTTGACAGCATTTTCTTATCGCAGGACTCACTATTTGTATTTTCGTTTACCTCAAGGGTAGTGTGAGTCCTTTACCATTTTCAACAGAGTAGTGAAAAATGATCTGTCAAACTTTCAGTGAGACAGTACATTGTTGCAGTATGTTGATGACATATTAGTTTGCAGTACTACAGAATGAAGGTATAGAAGAGATACTCTCTCTCTTCTGGTTACTGTTGCACAGAGAGGATACAAGGTGAAGAAAGACAAAGTTCAGTATGGTCAGGAGGAGGAATATTACTTAGGACAATTACTGTCAGATTCTGGTCGACGAGTAACTCCTGAGAGAGCAGTACCTATATGTCAAATGACTGAGCCAACCAATTAAGGGAATGCAGATGTTTCGTGGCCTCTGTAATTATGTGAGGCAATGGGTCTTTGATTACAGCACTTTAATAGCACCCTTGCTGACTTCTATTGAACAGGTGAAACACAGAAATAATAAGATCAAATGGACACCATAAATTAGGGAGACTTTTCAAAAACTGAAGACTGAGATAACCAACGCCCCCGTTTTGGGGGCTCCTGAGCTGGGTCTGGTGGCTTAGTGGACTAATGCGTCCACTGTAGGGACCGGTGTTTGACCTCATGGTAACAGGTTCAAATCCCGCCGGGCCCACTCAGCCTTTCATCCTTCTGAGGTCAATAAAATGAGTACCATTGAGTTTGGTAACAATAAACATCTGTTATTCAGCGCCAAGATACCCTTGGGTGAATGTGCGCTTTACAAATACACGTTATGTTATGTTATTACACCAAGGAGTTTTATCTCTTTTGTCATTGCAATGGTCAAGTGATGACGGCTGTCCTTACACAAAAATATCCCTTAGGACACAAACCCATTGCATACTTTAGTGGACAGTTGGATTCAGTGATGAGAGGACATTTTCTTTGCGAGCAAGCTCTCGCCACTGCAGCCTTTGCAGTACAAAAGAGCACCCCCATTGTCACGGGGGCACCTTTGACGCTCTATGCAGAGTATGCAGTGTTTGCCATCATTCAGAAGGTTAAGACTACTTTAACTACACAGAGAGTGTCAGGATATGAGGTGATACTGTCACTACCAACTTTGAAGGTTGTGAAGTGTCATACAGTGAATCCTACGACATTCTTTGCTCATCCTATATTAGGTCCTGAGGATGATGTGCATGACTGTGCAACGTATATTCCTAATGAATCCAGTCAAGCAACAAAGGATCCTATTCTCTGTAGCATTGTCTAATTTGTTGATGGCTCTTCTACTATTGACCAGGACAGAGGAGTAAGACACACTGATGCAGCAGTAGTCCGGGCACAACAGCACAATTCTTCAGATATACTCCACATCGTGGAGCAGTGAACACTACCAGCACATTATTCTGCATAAACAGAAGAATTGATAGCAGCTCAGACAAGAAATAAGAAATGTCATCACACTCTATTTAGATTCGGCTTAAGTAACTACCACTGTACATTCTAGCAATATGAAATGGAGCAGGAGAGGCTTCTTTAAGTCAGACGGGAATCCTGTTATGCATAGGAACCTCTTAGAGGCTTTAATAGAGGCACTTCCTTTACCACAGGCAGTGGCAGTTGTAAAATGGACAGGATTTTGTGTCATGGGGAAATGCATTAGCAGATTGGGCAGCTAAAGAGGCAGCTAAGCGCACACCCCCATCTGTGCCATCAGGTTCACAACATGTCCCTGTTTTAGTGGCACAGAGTGTCTCGCCGTCTGAATCAAACACTACTACAGTTAATGTTTCACCTCATTATGCTGAGACAGCACGTTTACATCTTCAAGAATTTCAGGAAGCTACTCCACTGCATGAGAAACCATTATGGGAGACTAGAAGAGTGCTCCCAGTCAGGGGGACGATATTATATATATACATATATATATATATATATATATATATATATATACACACACACAAAGCAGTCTTGGCTTCCCTTGGGACCCGTGACCAAGAAGCTGTGCTTCAAAATGTGTCAGGGATAATTTCTTTATTTGCCTTTAATTAAATCACACGCTTGACGAAAAATTGCGCCCTGGCCGTCTTTTTCGTATGGGAAGCCAAGACTGCTTTGTTTATTTAGGGTTGCCACCCCGTCAGGGCCACCCTTGCAAGCGGCAAAGGAATCGGCATCATGAAGGATGGATATATATATGGTCCAGTTGAAGGCAGGAGCCGAAACGCGTAGACCGTCCATGCTTGCATAAATGTACTAAATAAATTCACTTTACTGGGTAAAAAAACCTACCTGTGGATCGTTCTTTCTCCGTGCTGTGGGACCCTTGCTGAGAGCAGTGTGGAGTCCGTCTTTGCAATATATATATATATATATATATATATATATATATATATATATATATATATCTATATTACGATGTCCGGAGTATCCAGGCAAAAGAATTTCCACAAGCCCACAAATCAGGTGCAAGAGGTATTTATTTCAGGCAGAAAGACGCGTTTTGACCACAGCAGTGGTCTTTGTCAATTAACCTCTTCCCGGGTGAAACACTTATTTAAAGACGCATACACTGACGTGGAAACCACGTGTGCATAGACATAAAAGGTGACACATCAATATTAATTCAAAGTTGTGCAATCGTTCACATGATGCTTATAAATCATAATACAAGCTTACAATGCTACTGTAATGTTTCATATGAGAGTGGTCTGTTTAGATGGCAATACGGTGATATTATACGGTACAGCATGAATGAAGTTTCATTGCTGATGTCGGTTCAAGGGCCCAGTGTGAGAACCCATTCCCTACAGTGGTACAGGTATTGAGAGGTGTGGTATTAGGTGCTCCGTGAGTGTCCTCAGTTATACTCCGGTCTCATAATGGGTGTAGTACCCCTACTCATTGTGAGTGGGACATTGCTCTTCCCTTAAGTATTAGTGTTGCCCCACAAGTTCCTGCAACATTACGGTGTGTCTCCAACACAACAGAATTCAGGTTTAGTACCATATTGATCCTATTATAAATCCATGTGATGCAGTTACCAATGTGGGCTATCCACTATGTAGGACCATGACCTATTGTTAACTAAGGCTGTCTGGTAGCAGAGTCCATCGTGAGCGAAGTATGGAAGGCTATAGTGACTATGAGTAGTGAGGGCTCAAAACGAACGTCCATCCACTCTGGTGCGCATAACGCTAATGCAGGTGAGTCAGTCCCATCTGTAGTTTCTGCCACAATTACCTGTAAAAAAGGGTAATACACACTGGTGTTAGTTATCTGTTATCCAACGTTGCACAATTACCTCAAAAACAGTGCATTGTTCAACAAAATCACCCATGAGAACAAACAGAATTGCAGAAAACAAAGGCATCATGTGTCACTTACAATATATACATATAATACAAAACAGGGAAAGGGGAGGGTCGGGATGGCTCTGCCATTCTAAAGATGTGAGTGTATCTCCCCATCCAGATTCAACCCATCTGGGAATTTCGTGCCAGCCTGCAGAATAAAGCGGGATTCTAACTTACATAGGGCCACCAGACGATTGCCCCCTCTTGGGCTGAGGCTCACTGAATCTAGGCCGAAGTACCTAGCCTGTGTCCAGTCTCCAGCGTGTTTATCAGAGAAGTGTTTGGCTGTGCTGTAACTATGATCTTTATTAGTTATGGCCCTCCAGTGCTCCAAAATCCGCTTTTTAAACGGAAATGTAATGGAGCCAACATACCACAGGCCACATGGACACACAATCGTATACACTACATGGTCCGTATTGCAGGTAATCAATTTAGGAATCTTCCATTTGGTTTTGATCCTATCTAGGGTGACTTCAGACACATTGTTACTGTGTCTGCAGGCTTTGCAGTTGCCGCACCTACGGAAACCTTTGGTCTGTTTGAGCCAATTGGTTTCCTTGGTCAGAAGGTGACTATGCACGAGAAGGTCTTTTAATGAGGCATTTCTCCTGTAGGTCATTGATGGATTGAGGCCTACTAGGTTTCTCAGAATGGGATCCTGCCCGAGTATCCCCCATCTAGATTTTAACATTTTACGAAGTTGGTCTGCTTGGCTGCTGAATCTTGTAATGAACCGAATAGGTTCCTGTGTGACTTCTTTGGGGGTCTTATTTGTAGTTTGTCTCCTAAGGATCTCATTCCTCGACTATTTTTCCACTCGTGCTTTAGCCTGTTTTAACGCTTTGCATAATTAGCCTCTCTCTTTGAACCTCTCTAATATATATATATATATATATATATATATATATATATATATACACAAATCACCAGAAGTCCCTCGTCTGCTCGTAGCGTTCCCAGCGCTCCTTCCGCCACAAAGGACTCGCGAACCACCAAAAATGCAGGCAAATCAAATCTTTATTGCTGTTTCCTTGCCGCCACAAAGGACTCACGAACCACCAAAAATGCAGACAAATCAAATCTTTATTGCTGTTTCCTATATATATCAGTGATGCCTCAGGCTTAACTTGATCAACTGCACTTACCAGCTCACATCTCGAGAGATCATTTATCTATGCAAATACAACAAGTTTGGTTCGGTCACAGTTTGCATGATATGCTTACCATGTACCTTCATAACTGTACTGTTTGTCAACAATTCCCTCCGAAATCTACATTGAAGGTGATTAATTATACCATATCACGACCACAAGGTCCTTTTAAAGCTCTTCATCTCGACTTTGTGAACATGACAGCCAGGTGCAACAACTATCCGTATCTTATAGTAGTGGTTTTTCCTTTTTCGCGATGGATTGAAGCAGGACTGTGCGTTCATTGTGATGCCAAGTCAGCTGCTACGTACCCGATTTGTGAGGAGATTCTCCGCTGGGGAATTCCAGAAGGGATAAGATCTGATAACAGTACACACTTTGTTAATGCAATTTTCACACATCTCACGACAATGTTGGGGATAAAGCATAAACTATCTTCTGTTTATTATCCCCAGAGCAATGGCATTGTTGAGCATCTTAATGGCCTGCTGAAGAACAACATCAGCAAGCTAAGCGCCATGTTGCATAAAAGGTGGTAGCATTGCTCATCATTAGCACTATTCTCCCTTAGGAGCACACCTAGCTCTGATCATCACCTGATGCCCCGTCATATAGTGACAGGGAGACTCGTGAATACGCAAATACCTGCCATTAGCAGTAAGGTGCAGGGAGAAAGTACAGCTGAAATGAATGCCTATCTCTTTGAACTAACAAAAGCCGCAAAGTACATTTCTCAACAGGTAACCAAAGGAAAGGAAAAGCGAGCCATTGTGGAGGTCGATCTCCCAACTGTGCACATAGGCGACAAAGTATATGTGAGAAACTTGGTCTGAAAATGGAAAGACACGAAGTTCGACGGCCCTTTTACCGTAACGATGGCCACTCCCCACTGCCCTCAGAATAGATGGCAGGAAGCTATGGATCCATTTATCATATATTCGGCTGAACCCTGCATCACGCCAAGTACCGCCAGCGATGTAAATGGAACAAGAAGGGGGAAGAAGATTGTGACTGTAAAAATACCCCCCTCCAACTCTGCCTTTGGACAAGTGTTTGAGCCAGCAAACCAAAAGTTATGTATTTTTGTTTTGTTTTCCTTTTTTTGTCTCTTGATACTATCATTTCTATTGTTGCTCCTCTATAGTAGCTCTACTCGTTACATCGCACACATTCTACTCATGCCAATGTGTCCCACAGTATTCATACTAGGCTGTTAGATAATACTTGGTATCAACATATGGCAGACATAGGATCAGAAAGCACCAATGAATAGTGTTTAGTTTGCATTTTAATGCCACAGGATCAGATCGGTTACACTCAATTAAAGAAGTATCCCCAAGCACAGCTTTGTGTCTTTTACATCTCTACCTGTTTAGGATTAAGACCCGAATGCAGCCAACATGTTAGGGTAGTACAGTTTCTGACCTCTGACCCTGCTCGCAGGCAGGTCGCTCCCCACGCTGCTGCACGGCTCTGCCTGCATTGTTTTTGCCTAATCCTGTACTTTTCCCCTGTGCCTAACTTGCTTTCTTGACCAGACTTGTTTTTATTTCCCTGTGCCTAACTTGCTTTCTTGCCCAGACTTGTTTTTATTCCTCTGTGCATGTACTTGTTTTCTTGCCCAGACTTGTTTTTATCCCCCTGTGCCTAACTTGCTTTCTTGCCCAGACTTGTTTTTATTCCTCTGAGCGTGTACTTGTTTTCTTGCCCAGACTTGTTTTTATTCCTCTGTGCGTGTACTTGTTTTCTTGCCTAAACTTGTTTTTCCTTCCCGCGCCCAGTTCTCCCGCGGCCCCCGCCCATTTTTCCCGCCGCTGCGTCCCCGCCCCCCTGCAATCCCATTCGCCGCCCCGCTCCCGCCTCCCAGCTGCTCCTCCCTCCCACATCCCCTCATATGGAGGCCGCGCAGCGGGCGCGCCTAAGGCAAGCCCGTCTGCGCCCGTCCGCGCCCAGCACCAGGACCCTTGGACCCCGCGAACGCCACGACGCCCGACACCGCTACGATGCCAGATCCCTCCACGCACTCAACACCGGACGATCACACACCTGCTTCCTGGCCGCCCCGAAGCGCACCCACGGAGCTTTCACCTGCCAGAACTGCAGCTTCACAAGCATACGCCCCACCATGCCGCCGACCACGAAAGAACCCAACCACCTCAGATGCATCCTTCTCAACACCCGCTCCGCCCGCAAACACGCCGTTGAACTCTGGGACCTACTCGACATCGCCTTCCTGACGGAGACCTGGCTGAACCCCGCCTCGGCACCCGACATAGCCATAGCCGTCCCGGAAGGCTACAAGATCACCCGCAGGGACCGCACCAACGTAGCAGGAGGAGGAATCGCCATCGTCCACAGGAACACTCTCAGAGTCTCGACCAACACCGACGACACCCTCAGCACCGCCGAACACCTGCACTTCCAGATCCACACCGATCCCAACACCACCCTCTGAGGAACCCTCGTCTACAGACCCCCCCGGACCCCGACCACAGTTCAGCGACTCCATCGCCGACTTAGTCAGCACACACGCCCTCGCCTCCACGGACTACATCCTCCTCGGGGACCTGAACTTCCACCTCGAGAACAACAACGACACCAACTCCACCACCCTGATCGACAACCTAGCCAACCTCGGACTCAGACAACTCGTCACAACACCCACCCACTCCGCCGGTCACACGCTTGACCCCATCTTCTCCACAAGCCCCCACGTCTCTTTCAACCACACCACTGAACTCCACTGGACCGACCATCGCTGCATCCACTTCACCTTCAAGAAACCCACCACGCACCACCGCACCCAACAGATGCCCCGCCGCTGCTGGAGCAAAGTCACCGAAGACCAGCTAACCACCACCCTCGCCCAGAGCCCACCCGCCGACCCCGACACCGCCGCCCACAACCTCAGACAGTGGATCAACGACTGCGCCAACACCCTCGCCCCGATCAAGAAATCCTCCAACAGTCACACCAACAAGAAAGCCAGCTGGTTCACTGAAGACCTCCGGGCCTCCAAGCAAACCTGCCGAAAGCTGGAGAAGATCTGGCTCCGTGAACGAACACCAGACAGCCACGCAGCCCACAAGAACGCCACCCGCAGACACCATCACCTCATCAGATCCTCCAAAAGGGCCTCCTTCAAAGACCGCCTAGACAACAACGCGCACAACAGCAAAGAGCTCTTCAACATCGTGAAGGAACTCTCCAACCCCAGCTCCAACACCTACGACGTCCCACCCTCGCAAGACCTGTGCGACTCGCTGGCCACCTTCTTCCACCGCAAGATCGCAGACATCCACGACAGCTTCAACGCCACGACCGCCCCGACAACCACTGAGACCTCCGCCCCGACGACCACCATCCGCACCAATCGCCTGCTCTCCTGGACCAACATCAACGACGACGACACCATCAAGATCATGAACACCATCCACTCCGGATCTCCGTCAGACCCATGCCCACACCACATCTTCAACAAAGCCAGCACAGCCATCGCACCCCATCTCCGGAAAGTCATCAACACCTCCTTCGAGACAGCAACCTTCCCGGAGAGCTGGAAGCACGCCGAGATCAACGCCTTACTCAAGAAACCCAAGGCGGACCCCAAGTACCTCAAGAACTTCCGGCCCATCTCCCTGCTCCCGTTCCCGGCAAAGGTCATCGAGAAGACCGTCAACAAACAACTGACCCGCTACCTCGAGGAGAACAACATCCTGGACCCTTCCCAGTCCGGGTACCGCAGCAACCACAGCACCGAGACTGCCCTCATCGCCGCCACCGATGACATCAAGTCCCTGCTGGACAACGGAGAAACGGCAGCCCTCATCCTCCTGGACCTGTCAGCCGCCTTCGACACGGTCTGCCACCACACACTACGAACACGCCTCCACAACGCCGGGATCCAAGAGAAGGCCCTGGACTGGACCACCTCCTTCCTCTCCGGCAGAACACAGAGCGTCCGCCTTCCCCCCTTCCGCTCCGAAGCCACCGAGATCATCTGCGGCATGCCCCAGGGCTCTTCCCTCAGCCCAACTCTGTTTAACATCTACATGGCACCGCTCGCCCACGTCGCCCGTCGGCACGACCTCAACATCATCTCCTACGCCGAAGACACCCAGCTGATCCTCTCCCTCACCAAGGACCCCCACACCGCCAAAACTAACCTTCACGAAGGAATGAAGGCCGTCGCTGAATGGATGAGGAACAGCCGACTGAAGCTGAACTCGGACAAGGCGGAGGTCCTCATCCTCGGATCCACCCCTTCGGCCTGGGACGACTCCTGGTGGCCGACCGCACTGGGAACCGCCCCAACACCCACCGACCACGCACGCAACCTAGGGGTCATCCTCGACTCCACCCTCTCCATGACTAAACAGGTCAATGCCGTCTCCTCCGCCTGCTTCAACACCCTCCGCATGCTCCGCAGGATCTACAAGTGGATCCCCACTGAAACGAGAAGAATGGTCACCCAGGCCCTCGTCAGCAGCAGGTTGGACTACGGAAACGCCCTCTACGCAGGAGCCTCGGCCAAACTCCTGAGACGGCTCCAACGCATCCAGAACGCCTCTGCACGCCTGATCCTCGACATCCCTCGCCGCAGCCACATCACACCCCACCTGAGAGACCTGCACTGGCTCCCGGTCAACAAGAGGATAACCTTCAAACTCCTCACCCACGCACACAAGGCACTCCACAACACCGGACCAATGTACCTCAACAGACGACTCAGCTTCTACACCCCACCCGCCAGCACCGCTCCGCCGACCTCGCCCCTGTCCCCCGCTTCCGAAGAGCGACCTCCGGTGGCAGATCGTTCTCCCACCTCGCCGCCAAGACATGGAACACCCTCCCCATCCACCTACGGCAGACCCAAGACCTGCTGACCTTCAGAAAACTCCTCAAGACCTGGCTTTTCGAGCAGTAGCAGCATTCCCCACCCCAGCGCCTTGAGACCCTCACGGGTGAGTAGTGCGCTTTACAAATGATATGATTGATTGATTGATTGAGTTTCTAGTTAATGCTTAAAATAGGACTCTTTAGCAGAAGTTTTATGTATCCTTACAGACGGGCAGGACATTAAGGATGAGATAGCACAAATGAAGAAAACAGGTCGTCCTAACACTGCAGAATGGATACACATGGTCTTAGGTTTAGGGTTTTTAGGAGCAACACGCCCACCCACCAGGTGTAATAATTATTTAGTAAATCCTTTACCTCCAGATTGCGTTCGTAGACCAGGATTTTGAGTTACCGGGTCAATTTATGCCATGATCAATGGCATTCTGATATTGAATTTTCCTGTAGGGTCAGGTCTTTATGGAGTGGTACTGATATTAGTCAGGATGTAGTAAGAAAGTGTGCCTGTATATGGGATGATAATGTTGTGCAATACACTTGGATGGATAGTACAGTGAACCTCAGACAGTCGTGAGATTAACATTTGTTTCTTTAGGCTTCAGAGGAAACTGTACTGTTGATGAAGGATACAATATCAACTGCAGTGTCACAAAAAATAACACCGACATGCAGGGGGGCACCTCCAGCCTCATGGACTATTACTGGCAGTGTAGAGAACTATTTTATGCTCAGTTGCCACCAAACTGAAGAGGCCTCTGCTCATTGGTCACCTTGCTCACCAGTCTTGGTAATTCCGGGAGAAAACTTGCCAATCTTACATGAACACCCCATGAGCCATCCAACGACTTTGTTACATCATCTCCAAAGAAGAAGAAAAAAAATTACTTACCTGTAACTTCAGTTCTCTAGTATTGGTATCTTTCATATATTGACATGCTTGAATCATTTCCTGTTGTCGAAGTGGGAGTCTCACGGTACCATAGTAAAGCAGTATGTATCAGTATACTAGGCTATAATGACAATAAAAAGCCAGTTTAATAGCCTATGTCCATTCTACAAAAGGACCAAACTTGAACTATAACTAATCAGGTGACAGCACCCACTAGAACACTCCCAACAGAGGCTGAGTCCCTCAGATTTTCACGCACGAGTGGCAATAAATAATCTCGATCTGTAAGAGGAGCCTCTCAAGGGAGGAGGGTATGTCGCATGTGAATCTATGAACAATACCAATACTAGAGAACTGAAGTTACAGGTAACTCCTTTTCTTCTCCAGTAATGGATCTTTCATAGATTCACATGCTTGAATCAGAATATCAAGCAGTTTGGAAGGTAAACATAGCAGTAATAGAAGTACCCTTGAGGAAAGTGGGTAACAGTCTAAAGCATATTTGTATAAATCCATCTATGCATATCTTTGTAAATAGTCCATATAAGCCAATCATGCAGTACAACTGTATCAAATACATTAGCAGAGACATATTAATAATCATCTTAAGTAACAGAGGCTCACTTATTGAAATTGTAAAAACGTCTGTCCTACGGCTACATCACTTTTCTGTGCCGATTCCAGGCAGTAGTCCTGCGTGAACGTGTGGGTGCTCTTCATGTTGCAGTATGACATATCTTCTCCAGCGGGACGCCTGCAAACAGATCAGCTGAAGGGGACACTGCTGTTTAGTGTGATGAAGACAGGATTTAATACATTGCCTAATGTCCAAGGTATGGAGAGACCTCTCTGTCAGGGATGCTGGATTTGGGGAAAAAAGTACGAAGGATGGTAGGTTCATTGAGATTAAATTGCGATGGGATGTTAGGGATAAATTTTGAATTCGTCCTTAGAAGCACATAATAGTCAGTGAAATGCAGGAATGGTTCCGGCGTCATGAAAGCATGAATCTCGCTTACTAGTGGAGTGAGAGCCAAGAGTAAAGCTACCTTCTACATGAGATACTTCAGGTCTGCCTTGTGAATAGGTTTGAATGGAGGCTTCATAAGTTGGGAGAGAACCACATTGAGATGCCATTCTGGGCGAGGAGCTCATACGGGGGGGGGAAAAGCTCTGAACAACCCTTTCATAAACTGTTTGACTATTCTTGTGGAACAGAAAGAGAATGCGTAGAATGTCTGTACCTAGAAACTGCGTAAAGGTGCACTTTGACAGACGCATGTATAAAACCTGATCTGGCTAGTGACAGGAGGAAAAGCAAACTCTGCTCAGAAGATGCTCCCAAGGGATGCAGATTAGATTGCTGACACCATGAGCAGAATTTCTTCCACTTTAACCTGTACGTCTTGTTCGTAGATTCAGCTCTTGCTTTAGACAAAATTTCTCTACAGTCTTGAAAGACATCTACATCTTGGAACTCATTGAATTCAAGAGCCATGCATGTAATTGGAGAGAGGCTGACTCTGGGATTCGGCCACTGTCCCTCATTAACCCCTTCTGTGCTCATGACGGAACCGTTCCGTCATGAGCCACGGTGGGCATGTGCTCATGACGGAACAGTTTGGTCATGGCACCCACCTACGGGGGAAGCGCTGGCTGTTACAACCTCCACTCACCTGAAAACCAGGAACCGCAGAAACGAATAGAGCCACCCCTCTCACCTTTGGACCAATCCCCCACACAGACTACCACAGTATGGGCGATTGATCCCAAGGGGAAAGGGACGAGGAATACACCACCCCTGGTGTGCTGGGAATCGAGGGAAAGGTACTAGGTGTGATGTCAGAACGTGGCGTGGGCAGGAGGAAGGGATATACAGACAGCGTCTGTAGGGTAGCAGCGGAGAAGGAAGGAACAGCTTTAGGTCTGCAAGACAGAAGCAATAGAAGGACTTTAGATGCGGGAAAAGGGACGGGGAACACACTCTAGTCAAAGTTATTTCCCTCAAAGGTGTCAGGAGAAAAGGAAAGAACACTCACCACGGTTATCACAGAATGGTAGAGCATTAGTTCAAACACGTGAACTAAGGTAGACTTTTCCAGGGGGTATTGTAATTCTCCATTGATGCGGTGTAGAAGGGAAGTGAGGCAATCAAAGGATAGTTTGGTGTTAAAGGAACTCCATACGAAGTGGTGCAATAGGCTTCTGCACAGGGGTGGAGACAAAATGAAGATGAAATAGCACTGCTCACACCCTACACGGGGAGCCAAGAAAATGCTCCACCCCAGTGGTTTTATTTGGTATCACGGAACAAAGCGCTGGCAACTCCTGTCGAGTGCTCGTTCCGGAAAACGAACGAAAAGAAAATAAATGCCAAAGAATGGACTTGCGCTGGAGGCGATGCCGCCGGCTCCTGCCGTGCACCTCTGGGGGACTCAGAACTGAAGAACCGCATCCGCGGTGTAACAAACAAAAGCTGAGGCTGACGGCTCCGGCCGCGCACCTCAATGGAGGGTGAAAGGTCAAGCGACCGCGCTCGGCAGAAGGGATATCACTCGCGGCTCCTGCCGCGTAATGGAATAACAATGGTGAGGAAGAGAGTCACGCTCCTGCGTCCTCTCGGGTCGGGAATCAGAAAGGGGAGTCAAAGAGAGGCACGCTCCTGCGTCCTCTCGAGTCGTGAATCACAAAAGGGGAGTCAAAGAAAGGCACGCTCCTGCGTCCTCTCGAGTCGAGAATCAAAAAAGGGGAGTCAAAGAAAGGCACGCTCCTGCGTCCTCTCGTGTCGAGAATCAGAGAACTATAAAGCCAAGCACCGGTGTCAGGTATGGGAGGCTCTTAAATAGCAACCTCCCCTTACAACCTGACTTGCAACAACCAATGCCGGTGGAGAGAGAATAAAAGCAGAAAGGAGACAGAAAGTAGTAGCATGAACCGGGCTTGATAAGGGAAAGTGGTAACATTACCTCCCCCTTAAGGCTCTTTTAACAGGGCGAGGCTTCGTGGGGTTACAAGCGTGGAACCTCCGCACTAATAGGGGTGCATGAACAAACGTGGCAGGTTCCCATGTTCGCTCCTCAGGAGGGTATCCCTTCCAGTCCACCAGATAATATAGTTTCCCATTCCGCCTACGTGAATCTATAATGCGATTCACTTCGTACTCTTCTTGGTCATCAACTATTAAAGGAGGGGGTGGTATCAAGGGATGTGTTGAGGGAACAAAGGGTTTGAGAAGGGACGTATGGAACACAGGATGGATATGATACTCCTCTGGTAATTCTAGTTTCATGGCCACCGGATTAATAATCTCTTTTATTTCAAACGGACCAACAAAACGCGGCTGTAACTTCTTTGGTCCAGCTAGTTTCAGGTTTTTTGTGGCCAACCAGACGTTGTCTCCTGTAGCATAACTAGGAGCAGGGCGCCGATGTTTATCAGCAGCTTTCTTCATATTTGCTTTGGTCACTTGTAACGGGGATTGCGCGGTCTTCCATATTTCCTTCAGATTGGTACATAGGGAATCCACTGCAGGGACTTTAAGAGTGGGTTGCAAAGGCACTGTTCTAGGATGAAAGCCCATTGCACAAAAGAAAGGTGACATACCTAAGGCAGAGTGGACACTGTTATTGTACGCAAACTCCGCTACTGGCAACGCTTTTACCCAACTACTTGTTAAGGTAGCCAACAAACAGCGCAGATACTGTTCCATGGTCTGGTTCACCCGCTCTGTCTGTCCATCAGTTTGCGGATGATAAGCGGATGACAGACGGAGATTCATCTTTAAAGCGGAACCTATCTCGTGCCAAAATTTAGAAACAAATTGGGGACCCCTGTCGGACACCAAAACCAACAGTATTCCATGCAGACGGATTACATTTTGTACAAATATAGACACCAGTTCACTAGCATTAGGGACCTTGGGAAGGGGCACAAAATGTGCTACTTTGGTAAAGGAGTCCACTATGACAAGAATAGTGGTGAGTCCTTCTTCCGGGGGGAGATCCGTGATAAAATCCATACTCACAGTATGCCATGGATAAGGGGGAACAGGAAGAGGCTGTAATAAACCATCAGGCGTGGTGCGAGGTGCTTTCTGTGTAGCGCATATGGGACAAGAGGTCTTTCGCCATGTTTTCCCACCAAAACCATCTGCTACAGATCTCATTGGTTTTCTGAATGCCAGGGTGGCTCACTAAAGCGGAGGAGTGAACCCACTGGAGTACCTGATCACGGAGTTTGTCCGGTATATACAACTGGTCACCGTGATAAAGGAAACCCCCTGTTACGTGACAATTTGGTTGTTCCAACCATGGAGACATATCAGTCTCTGTTAATGTGTTCCCCAGGTCACTACAGAATTGATCAAAAGAAACATACCCTAGAATTTTACCAAGGGGTATGAATGCTTCCAGATCGGGATCGCTTCTTTTATGAGGGAGTGATACACATAAGCGTGATAGAGCGTCAGCTTTCACTTGTTGTGAAGCTGGCCGGTAGGTGATCACGAAATCAAATTCATTAAAGAAAGATACCCAACGCATCTGTCTGGGGGTCAATGCTCTAGCGGTACGAAAGAATTCCAAATTTTTATGGTCTGAATATATGGTTATGGGATGTCTCGCTCCCCAGAGATAATGTCTCCACTCCTGGAACGCCTTCCTGATAGCGAACAGTTCTCTCTCTGCGACGGTATAGTTCTGTTCCGCAGGCAATAACTTGTTTGAAAAGAAGGCGATAGGATGCATCTGCCCATTAGTGTCTCTCTGAGATAGAGCCCCTCCTACTGCATATTGTGATGCGTCCGACTCAACAAAGAAAGGGAGAGTAGGATCAGGATGTATCAGGACAGGAGCAGAAGTAAATTCTTTCTTTAATATGTCAAAAGCTTTTTGAGCTTCTGAGGACCAAACAAAAGGCACCCCCTTTTTAACTAGTCTTGTTATGGGTGTTACCACGTCTGAGAAATGCGTAATAAAACGCCAGTAAAAATTAGCAAAACCTAACAGAGACTGTATGTCCATGACACACCTGGGGGTAGCCCAAGACAAGATGGCCTCAACTTTCTTTTGGTCCATCTGTATCCCACTTTCAGAAATTACAAACCCCAAGAACTCTACCGTAGAGGCATGGAAAGTGCATTTCTCGAGTTTGGAAAATAAATGATGATCTTGTAGTCTTTGCAATACCTGTTTCACATGTTCTTCGTGTTCGATGCGATCTTTTGAGAAAATCAAGATATCGTCTATATAGACTATTAAGAAACGATCCAGAAAATCTCGGAAGATCTCATTAATGAAGAACTGAAATGCAGCAGGGGCATTGCACAGTCCGAACGGCATTACGCAATATTCGAATAAACCAAATTTACTTCTAAACGCCGTTTTCCACTCATCACCGTCACGCACTCGGATAAGATGGTATGCTCCTCGTAAGTCTATCTTGGTGTACACAGTGGCATCTTTGATTTGATCTAATAATACTGGGATGAGTGGTAACGGGTATTTATTCTTAATGGTGACCTTGTTAAGAGATCTATAATCTATGCAGGCGCGAAGGCCCCCTTCCCGCTTGGATATCAAAAAAAGGGGAGAAGAAATGGGTGAAGAGGAGTGCCGGATAAACCCACATTTTAACATGTCATCCAGGTAATCTCTGAGATAAGCAGTTTCAGGTTCTGATAGGGCATAGATTCGACTACACGGCAGCACACCCCCGGGTTCTAGGTGTATGCGACAATCAAAGCTGCGGTGAGGAGGCAATGCCGTTGCTTTTACTTTATCGAATACGTCAGCGTATTGTTTGTAGACGTGAGGTAGGGAGTCTAGCTCTGGAATACTACAGGAAGCACATACCAAAGGAGAAGCCCATTCAATAGCTTCTTGATAACATTGCTGGATGCAGTAACTAGAATCTAAGGTCACGGTTCTTCGCACCCAATCTATTTTGGGGTTATGCATTTGCAACCAGGGTACTCCAAGAATCACTCCAAAAGCAGGAGTGTCTGAGATCAAAGGAGATTTCCTCAGAATGCCCATTGTCACATACCAGTGTTAATGGGGCAGTATGTCTCGTAATGAGCCCTGAGGATAATGCCGTCCCGTCTACCGCTCTCACGGGTTCAGGCTCTTTTTTCTGTATACAGACAATGCCCAGGGAAGAGGCTAACTGATTGTCCCAGAAATTCCCTGTAGCCCCTGAGTCTAATAGCACCAATAATGTTACCCGATTGCTATTGGTTAAGATTAGAGTCACACTTATGGTGAAATGTCTAGGCACCCTGGCGCTCTGGATGTTCCGAGCAACTGCCACGGTCTTTCTTGGCCCTAAGGTTTTAGGGCGAATAGGACATTCTCGTGCAAAATGACCTCCCTTACCACAATACAGGCAGAGGTTGAGATTGCGTCATTTTTCTTTCTCCTGCCGGGTCAAAGGTCCCCGGACCCCTCCTATTTGCATGAGTTCATCTGAGGCTGTTCTATGGTCTTCTTTCTTGTCACTTTTATATATCAAGACGCGAGGGTTCTCTGGTCTCCTTTTCTCTCCATGTCGTTCATGGAGTCGATGGTCCATCTTGATAACTAAGTCTATGAATTCTGTGCAATCCTCTGGAGGGTCAACTATTTGGTTCAGAATATCCTTTAATTCATCATTAAGCTCCCTATAGAACAAGGATGCTCTTTTGTCAAGAGGCCAACGGGTTTCGGCCATTAATCTATTGAAGTCTGTGACATAGGAAAGCAGAGGGTTCCTATCCTGCCGAAGGTCTAGCAGTTCCGTGTCACTTGCCTGCATAAAGGTATGTTTGTCGAACAGTCTCCTCATCTGTTCCTTGAAAGCAGGAAAATTATGCAAAAGAGGGTCATCTGTTTCTACCAAAGGTATTGACCAATTGGCAGCAGTACCCATGAGATAGGATATGACGAACGCCACCTTGGCAGTGTCATCAGGAAAGGCAGTGGGTCGACACATGAATTGTAGATAACATTGATTCATGAAGCTGCGGTATTTGCCGCTTTCTCCACTAAACCTTTCGGGATTGGCTAAGGGAACTGGAACAGGAGTGACTACGGTAATGCTAGTGGGTGGAGCCCCGCTATCTGGTTGTGTCTTGTCAAAATGGAAAGTGGCAGGCTGTAATACATGACGATGTGTCTTAGGGATAGTTCCGGGCGGAGGACCCCATGCGGTGTTTACCTGCCTACTGTGAAGCTCGATTTTCAAGGAATGATTCTACTGTCTGAGAGTCTGGACCTCTGTTTGCAGCGCTACTAAAGCTGCCGCTAATTCCTGAACTGAGGGAATGGGAATAGTGTCTGCAGGGAACCGGGCCTCGCCAGTCTCATCCTGGCCCATCTTTGTTCTGGCGGTATGTATTTCGTGGGCTTGGCTTTTTGTTACAACCTCCACTCACCTGAAAACCAGGAACCGCAGAAACGAAGAGAGCCACCCCTCTCACCTTTGGACCAATCCCCCACACAGACTACCACAGTATGGGCGATTGATCCCAAGGGGAAAGGGACGAGGAATACACCACCCCTGGTGTGCTGGGAATCGAGGGAAAGGTACTAGGTGTGATGTCAGAACGTGGCGTGGGCAGGAGGAAGGGATATACAGACAGCGTCTGTAGGGTAGCAGCGGAGAAGGAAGGAACAGCTTTAGGTCTGCAAGACAGAAGCAATAGAAGGACTTTAGATGCGGGAGAAGGGACGGGGAACACACTCTAGTCAAAGTTATTTCCCTCAAAGGTGTCAGGAGAAAAGGAAAGAACACTCACCACGGTTATCACAGAATGGTAGAGCATTAGTTCAAATCCGTGAACTAAGGTATTGTAATTCTCCATTGATGCGGTGTAGAAGGGAAGTGAGGCAATCAAAGGATAGTTTGGTGTTAAAGGAACGCCATACAAAGTGGTGCAATATGCTTCTGCACAGCGGTGGAGACAAAATGAAGATGAAATAGCACTGCTCACACCCTACACGGGGAGCCAAGAAAATGCTCCACCCCAGTGGTTTTATTTGGTATCACGGAACAAAGCGCTGGCAACTCCTGTTGAGTGCTTGTACTGGAAAACGAACGAAAAGAAAATAAATGCCAAAGAATGGACTTGCGTTGGAGGCGATGCCGCCGGCTCCTGCCCTGCGCCTCTGGGGGACTCAGAACTGAAGACCCGCATCCGCGGTGTAACAAACAAAGCTGAGGCTGACTGCTCCGGCCGCGCACCTCAATGGAGGGTGAAGGGTCAAGCGACCGCGATCGGCAGAAGGGAAATCACTCGCGGCTCCTGCCGCGTAATGGAATAACAATGGTGAAGAAGAGAGTCACGCTCCTGCGTCCTCTCGGGGTAGGGAATCAGAAAGGGGAGTCAAAGAGAGGCACGCTCCTGCGTCCTCTCGAGTCGTGAATCAAAAAAGGGGAGTCAAAGAAAGGGACGCTCCTGCGTCCTCTCGTGTCGAGAATCGGAGAACTATAAAGCCAAGCACCGGTGTCCAGTATGGGAGGCTCTTAAATAGCAACCTCCCCTTACCACCTGACTTGCAACAACCAATGCCGGTGGAGAGGGAATAAAAGCAGAAAGGAGACAGAAAGTAGTAGCATGAACCGGGCTTGATAAGGGAAAGTGGTAACACTGGCGCTCCTCCCATGGGCAGCCTATCTCACTCCCCCAAACATGCACGGCAGTGGAAGAGATTCCGCTGCACCCCCTGGCCACCCTTGGCAATCCCATGATGTGAGCGTGCGCCAATGTCATCAGGAGCCCCCGGACGCGCTGGAAGTCATTTGCTTCCAGCTCGTCTGAAAAGGAGGTAGATTTTTCCTGCTGGGGGTGGGGAGGGGGGGGTTTGGTTGTTAGTGCACAGGAGCATCAGGGGTAGGAAAACATTGGGGGATCCACGCTAGCCATACCTCCCTAGGTGTCTAGTTTTCAGAAATGTCTGGGTTAGGTAGGTTTCCGTAGATGGCCGCCGAGCCCGGGACCAAAAACTAAGATTTCCTCCCTTGCAAAACAGGTAATTTTGTGACAGATAATTTTGATGTCTCCACAATACGTTTTGGGCCCTTCCTGCCGTGGGTACTTGGCCCACCCACACAAGTGAGATAATATTTTTATCGGGCGACTTGGGGAAATGCTGGGTGGGTGGAAATTTGTGGCTCCCCGCAGATGCCAGAAATTTTCATCACAGAAATATGAGGAAAATGTGTTTTTTTGAGGTTTGCAAAGGATTCTGGGTTACAGTACCTGGTGAAAGCCACACGTCACCCCATCGTGGATTCCCATGGGTGTCTAGGTTTAAAAAATGCCTAGGTATGCTAGGATTCCCTCAGTGCCAGCTGAGCTAGGGTCCAAAATCCACAGCTAGGAACATTGCGAAAAAAAGGGTCCATTTTCACTGGAAAAAATGTGATGGATCCAGTTGCATTTTGGCCCGTTTCCCGACATGGGCACTAGGCCTACCCACACAAGTAAGGTACCATTTTTATCAGGAGACTTAGGGGAATGCTCGGTGGATGGGTGGAAGTTTGTGGATCCCCGCAGATTCCATAACTTTCCATCACAAAAAAGTGAGCATTTTTTTTTTTTTTTTTTACAAAGATGGAGGTTTGCAAGGGATTGGGTAACAAAACCTGGTGAGAGCCATAAACGTCACCCCATCCCGGATTCCCCTGGGTGTCTAGTTTTCAAACATGTACAGGTTTGCTACATTGCGAAAAAAGGGTCAGTTTTCACCAGAACAATGTGATGTGTCCACGTTGCGTTTAGGGTTCTAATTCACATGCTAGCATGCGTACCCACAATTTCAGAGAGGTGCAAATAACTACTGCTTCTAAACTCTATATTTTGTTCCCATTTCGGAAATGCATAGGTGTCCTTGATACCTGTTTTTCACTCTTTATATTTTACCAAATGAATTGCTATATACCCGGTCCACAATTAAAAACCTATTACAAGGCGCAGCTCAGTTATTGGCTCTGGGTTATTGGTGAACCTACAAGTCCTAAATATCACCACAACCAGAAGGGTCCAGTGGACGTAACTGTATATTGCTTTAAAAATATCTGCCACACTTAGAAGTTACAGGTGAAAACATTGGCACTAATGGCTGTTTTTTCAACTCAATTTCAATATTTTTTTATTTCAACTGTTTCTATAGGAAAGGACCCCTTGCTAAATGCAGAATTTTGTCTACTTTTCAAAATTGTATAGCTATCCGGGATCCATTATTTCTTTCACACCCATTTCTACCACTAACTGGAAGGAGGTTGAAAGCACAAAACATAGGAAAAATAGGCTATGCCCAAGTAAAATGCCAAAACTGTGTAGAAAATTTAGGTTTTCTGTCAAAAGTCTGCCTGTCCCTAAAAGCTGGGAAGATGGTGATTTTAGCACCACAAACCCTTTGTGGATACCATTAGCAGGGAAAAAACAGACGCTTTCTTCTGCAGCACTTTTCCCCCATTTCACCTCCCCCCCCCAAAAACAAAATTTAGCTGTATTTTGGCTAATTTCTGGGTCCCCTCCAGGGGAATATACAAATCATGGGTACCTTCAGAACCCTAGGGGTGTTGGAAGTAAAGGACTCAAATTTGTTGTGGATACCTTGTGTGTACAAAAAGTTACAGGGGCCTAAGCACGAGCCCCAAATAGCCTAAAAAGGCTTAGCACGGAAGGGGGAGGGAGAAGGCCTAGCAGCGAAGGGGTTAAGAGCGTTTGAACTGTCGTGAGGAGAATGGGATTGGACTCCGACATTAGTAGGAGCTCCATAAACTAATGCAGCCTGGACCATTTAGGAGCTATTAGAATGACGTGACAGTGCTCCATTTTCAGTTTGTTGAGAATCTTTGGTATGAGAAGGAAGGGGGGTGGGGGGGTGGAGCATGTGCATGAATACCGGACCATCTAATGAGATGGAAATGGCATTTCCCTATGACCCTGGGTGCGGGTATTGACTGGCATAGAACGGTCATTTGGTGTTTTTGTCTGTCGTGAAGAGATCAAACACTGGTTTGCCTCACCGTAAGAATATTTTGCCTAGCTCCGCTTGATCTAGTTCTCACTCGTGGCAACTGTCTCTGGTCCTGCTTAGTGTGTCTGCTGAAAAAACAAGTTACTTACCTGTACACTGTGGTTCTCCAGTATTGATATCTTTTATAGTTTCACACTCCTTGAATCTTCCCCGTCGTCATGGTGGGAGTCCCACAGTAACATAAGAAATAGCAGCATTACAACATTACCATAGGCCTCCATAGAGCAGAAAAACTCACTTACGTAACTATTCAGCCTAATTTTTAGAACATCCAAACTTCAGCCAATCACAGCTGACACCTCAGAGTTCCCCTTCCCCACAGAGCCACCATACCTCAGATTTCGAGCACAAGCGTAAAGGTATATAAACTCTGAGGTAATTGGTGAGCCTAATCGGGGAGGAGGGAGGGTTGCATGTGAATCTATAAAAGATATCAATACTGGAGAACCACAGTGTACAGGTAAGTAACTTATTTTTTCTCCAGTATTGAATCTTTTATAGATTCACATGCTTGAATCCGACTAGTAAGCAGTAAAAAAAACACAATAAGCAAAAAGACAATGGTGGCGGGAGGAGAACCATCCCACCATGATGTAAACTTGTAGCATCAGAAAAAACAAGAAGAAAATTATAAGCATACAAATTTACATACATTTTATAAAGAACATAGCAGGCTAAAAGCCGCCGACCTTAAGCAAAGAGACGTCGGAGTGTAGCTTGTCCGACAGCGATATCTGCCTTTTTCCAACCATCAAGGCAGTAATGCTTTGTGAATGTGTGAGCATTCGCCCACGTTGCTGCCCTGCAAACGTCTGGGAGAGATGCTCCCGCAAACAGGGCTGAGGTAGTCGCCACTTTCCTGGTAGAGTGCGCTTGTGCTTTCGCAAGAAGCGGACGACCAGCTTTTTCATGGCAGAAGGAAATCGTGGAGGTGACCCAACGAGCAATACTGGCCCTTGTCAAGGCCTGTCCTTTCATGGGTGCCGAGAAAGAGATCATTAGCTGAGAGGATTTACGGAATAACTCAGTTCTTTTCAGATAAAACTTTAAGCATCGCTTGATGCCCAGAGAATGCAACGCCCTTTCCGCTGCTGAAAATGGATTAGCAAAAAATGTCGGCATAACAATCGGCTCATTGAGGTGGTAAGTTGAGGGCACCTTAGGTATAAAAGAAGGGTTAGTGCGCAAGATAACCCTGTCCGGCAAAAACTGCAGATACAGTTCCTTTATGGCGAGAGCTTGGATTTCGCTGACGTCTGGCTGATGTAATGGCCAAGAGAAAGGCTACTTTCCAGGAGAGGAACTTTAATTCGCATTTGTGTATCGGCTCAAAGGGCGGACGCATCAGTTGAGACAGAACGGTGTTTAATTGTCACAAAACTGTAAGAGGCTTAACAGGTGGAAAAACTCTAAAAAGCCCTTTCATGAATTCTTTGACGAGTCGGTTAGACCACAGAGAAGTTTGATTTGAACGTCTTCTATATCAAGAAATTGCAGCCAGATGAACTCTTACAGAAGAGTGAGAAAGTCCTGATTTCGCTAAGTGCAATGCATCAGGTAGCACTTGCTCCGGTGAAGAAGAGAATGGATGCAATGCTTGTGAGATACACCAGGTTCAGAACCTTTTCCATTTGGCTGTGTAACATTTCAATGTAGATGAAGCTCGATATTTCTGAAGTATCTTAGTACACTCCTCTGAAAGCCTCAAATCCCCAAATTCAGCGTGGGGAGGAGCCAAGCAGACAAATGAAGAGATGGAATTTGTGGATGAACCACTTGGCCCTGGTTCATGTAGAGAAGATCCTCCTTTGGAGGGAAGAGAATCGGGGCACACTGATAGGCGATGAAGCTCTGTGTACCAGAACCGTCTCGCCCACACCGGAGTGATGAGAATGATCCGACAAGGCTCTTGCTTCATTTTTTGATGTATTCGAGGAATGAGTGGAAACAGGGGAAATGCATATGCGAACATACCCGTCCAAGGAAACTGGACGGCATCTCCCCATGAATTTTGATGAGGATATCTGCTTGCAAAAAAAGAGGACACTTTTTGTTGAGGAACGTAGCGAACAGATCTAATGTTGGGTAGCCCCAGGATTGAAACACCTCCTTCAAGTGTTGGTCGTTGAGCTCCCATTCGTGGCACTGCTTGGAGGCCCTGCTGAGAGAGTCGGCCTTCTCGTTGTGGATCCCTGGCACATGCTCCACTTGCAAGGAGATGTTATTGGCTAGGAGCCATTCCCATATCTGCTGAGCAAGAAGGGAAAGCACCCGAGATCTCGTTCCGCTTTGCTTTCAGAGATAAAACATTGTCGTAGTGTTGTCCGTTCTGACGAGCACTGACGCACCTTTGATTCAAGGTAGAAAGACCTTCAGACCTAGAAACACTGCTTTGAGTTCCAGAATGTTTATATGAGACTCTGCTTCCAGTTTGGACCACTTGCCGTGAACCTGTAGTTCTTGAAGGTGAGCCCCCCCCATCCGATAATCGATGCATCCGAGGTCATCACCAACTGTGGTGCCAAGTGAATGAAAGAAAGGCCTTGCGACAGGTTGTCCTTGATCATCCACCAGGCCATGGCGGCTGTCATTGATTCAGAAATCCGAACCTTGTCGTTGAATGAGCCTTGAGACTGAACCCACTGCGCATCGAGCTGTTCCTGCAGCAGTCGCATGCGGAGTCGGCAATTGGGAATGAACGGAATGCAAGAGGACATCATCCCCAGCATGGACTTGTACTGCCTCACAGAAGCGTACCTTCTTGATGAGAGAATTTTTGTTGTATCCAAAATGCACATTATTCTTTCCTGAGTGGGAAAGTCTTTGTCCAGATCTGTATCAAGACGTGCACCCAGAAAGACCAACGATTTGGCTGGGATAATGGACGATTTTTCCAGATTGACGCAAAGACCTAGAGACAGGAAGAGAATTCGACAGGCTCTCGTTGAAACTTCTGCCACTTGAAAAGACGCAGCCTTTATGAGCCAATCATCCAGGTATGGGAACACCTGGTGACCTGAACGTCTTAAGAAAGCTATCGGTGCCATGCACTTTGTGAACACCCTGGGCGCTTACTTTAAACCAAAAGGGAGCACTCTGAATTGGTAATGGTGCCCTGCCACTCTGAATCTGAGAAATCTTCGATGTTGAGGATGATGTATAGGGATATGAAAATAGGCGTAGAGGAGAGAGACGTTAGAAAATCCCCTTTTTCCATTAGAAGAAGAATCTCCTGAAGGGAAAGCATCCTGGAAGATTGACACTTTATAAACTTGTTCAGCATTCTGAGGTCCATGACCTGCCTCCATTTTCCATTTTTATTTTTGATGAGAAAGAAGTGGGAATAAAACCCTCGGTTTTGCTGGTTGAGGGGTACTTCCTCTATGGCCTGCTTGAAGAGAAGTAAATCTATTTCCTTCAAGAGATCTGGAAGGTGACGGAGCAGAACGTTGAGCAGTGGAACATTTGGAGGATGCTGAATGAATTCTTGCGTGTGGCCATTTTGGAAAATGTCTAGAACCCATCTGTCTGAAGTAATGGAGTTCCATTTTTGAAAGGATGCGGAGAAGAAGTGATCGTGGTGTGGGACTATAGCAGCAGGGGTCCGATGATCTTCATTGTGTTCTATTTGAGTCTTGGGACTTTCCAGCAGATTGCGGCCTCTTGCGTCCTACCAGTCTCGAATAAGTTTGAGCCGTGTTGGACTGAAAAGACCTGTTGTATGGCTGGTAGGTAGTCTGCGGATATGGCTGGTACCGCTGCTGAAATTGTGGGTGGGATAAGAATTGCCCCCGACCTCTAGCCCGAAAGGACTGAAAGCGGCGCTGTTGGATATTGCCTAAGGCTTTGACCGTATCAGTGTCCTTCTTGATAGACTAACTCCTCGTCTATGTGCTTACCAAACAAGCACTCCCCATCAAAGGGCATATCTAAAGCTTTGGCTTGCACCTCAGGTCAAAAGGTGGTTGCTTTTAACCATCTCTGGCGACGTAGGACCGCCGCTCCTGCCATTTGCTGAAATGCAGTAGGTGAAACGTCCATAGCAATTTCAATGAGTTCTGAAGATGCTTTTTCTCCTTCCACAAGATAATCTCTTGCTTCTTTCTTTTTAGGTAGATATTCCAGCGGAGTAGAGATGTCTGACCACATCTGCCGGTCATATCTCCCTAAAATAGCCATAGCATTAGAAGCTCTGATGGAGGTAGCCGCCAAAGCAGAGAACCTCTTCCCAATATTGTCAAGGTGACAGCCCTCCTTACTTGGTGGGGCAGTGCAGGGAGATGCTGGATTCTTGGCTCTTCTCTGTGCTGCCTGCATGATGACAGAGTCTGGCCTCGGGTGACCAATGAGGCACGCAGGCGAGTCATCTGGAGCCTTATATTTTTTTTATCCAGTTTCAGAATAACCGCTGGAACTGAGGCAGGTGTCTTCATCAATTATAGCCCTTCTTGCCATAGAAATGTATGTAGTCATCCCATTCATCATGGGCCTCACTGTCTGTATGAATCTCTCCTTCTGGCTGAGCATCCCGAGTGTCCTCCGTGAGGATTATAGGAGGAGGAGGAAGTGTCTTCTCCCTTGTGGATTTGGGAGTAGTTTGGACCGGAAGAATAGTGGGTACCTCTCGGGGAGGTAAAGGCCTCTGAGGAGCGTTTGCATCTGGAAAACGCTTGAAGTAATCATTAAGCATGTGACGGAGATCCGACACTAGAGACATTGTAACCTTCTTTGATGGTTCCCTGAAGTGATGATGCTCCTCCTCTCTCTCATCAAAAGGATAGCATTCCTGGAAGGATTCATGCTTCTGCATGGCGGATGTATCCCTTTCCTCAAATGAAAATTCTCCTGCCAAATAAGAAGCTGGATCATTGCCCTCAATGTCCTCCTCATCAGAATCTTGGCACTTGACCCTAAACTGCGATGGACTGTATGCAGGGCCAAACATACCTTCATCTTCTGACTCTTGGAAGTCCAGAAGGTGAGCAGGAGGTAAGGGAGAAATCTTTGAATAGTCCTGAATTTGCCTGTGCTGAAGGAGACTAATTCTTCCCTCCGTCGACGGTCCATGTGGTCATCTGTGGTACCGTTGACGGTGCGTGGACGGCTTGCATCTGCGGGGACGTCGTCTCGGGAACTGTCGACGAACCGGTCGTCGACGGCTTTGTCGACGACATTGTTACCGTCGTCGAAGCTCCTGTCGTTGCTGGCATCGATTCTTAACCGTCGTCGACGACAAAGCTGTCGACTGTGCAGGAACCTCTGGTTTTCGTGAGGAAAGTGACATCTTCGACGACGATGCCGTTGACGGTCGAGAAGATTGATCTCTGACAGGAGTCAGAGAGGCAGACGTAGGAGCTGAAGATGGTTTTGAAGCCTCTGCCTGGGATTTCCGGTGCTTAGGTTCAGCTTTGTCCTGAGATTTTGATATCTTAGAGTCCCCATGATGTGAAGAGGGGCTGTCATCCTTTCTTTTCTTTGAGGAAGAATGGGCCGTTTCCTCAGGTTCAGACTCCGAATCTGAAGCAGCCTTTTTCTTTTTGCAGCCAGAGTAACAGCCTTCCCACCCTATCTTTGAGGGTTTTTGCTGAAAAAGTGCGGCAATATTTGCATTCCCTGGGTTTGTAGTCAGGGTAGAGGCAGTGCAAACACGGTTTGTGAGGGTCTTCAGAAAATAGCCTACACTTTCCACAGGTCCTACAGGGCCTAAACAGCCCTTTTTTAGGCTCTGGCATTTCAAAGGCAGAGAGGTCAAAAGTATAAAGTCCCAAAAAATACATTGATAGTAGCGAACACAGACTGGAGGTCGAAAGTTGAGAAGAAAATACTGTAACTGAGCAGAGCTCAGGGAGACTCCCTATCACATGACGTGCGGTAAGAAATCTGAGGTATGGTGGCTCTGTGGGGAAGGGAAACTCTGAGGTCTCAGCTGTGATTGGCTGAAGTTTGGATATTCTAAAATGAGGCTGAAAAGTTACTTAAGTGAGTTTTTCTGCTCTATGGAGGTCTATGGTAATGTGGTAATGCTGCTATTTCTTATGTTACCGTGGGACTCCCACCATGACGACGGGGAAAATTCAAGCATGTGAATCTATAAAAGATTCAATACTGGAGAAGTGTTGTTTACACCCGACACGTGCTCGACTTTCAGAGAGATCTTGTGGGTTTGCAAGCCATCTCCAAAGTTCTTGGGCTTTTTGAACTAGCGTTAGAGACCTCGTCCCCCCCTTGCTTGTTGAATTAATACGTGCTGGTCGTATTGTCTGTATGGACCAGCACAGAGGCTCCTGCTATTCGTGGAAGTAAAGCTTGCTCGCCTTTACGACCAAGCAATTGATATGCATCGTCTTTTGAAGTATTCACCAGTTCCCTGTAAGTGGCCGCCCCAGCCCTCAAAGGAGGCATTGGTGGTGGTGATGATGAAGTCGGGTAGTGAAGTCAAGAATGTGAGGGCTTGTGAAAGGTGAGATATTTGAGACCACCACACTAACGTCTCTACCATCCTTGGGGTGATGTTTATCAAGCGCTCGAACGATCCCTCCGATTGGATCTATTGCGGTTGAAGCTCCTCTTGCAGTGGCCTCATCTTTAGCCGTACCAGCAGAACCAGATTGATTGCAAATGAGATCATGCCCAGTAACTACTTGAGCAGCCGCATTGAAACAGACTTTCTTTTGGAAATCTTTAAGACCACTGCTACCGCTAACTGGCGAGCCTGTGGAGGTGATATCCATTGTGCAGTCTATAATCTCTGAGAAAGTGCGCTCACCTTCCTGGAGAATCTTTCTCGCTTTCGCCTTCATGTCCTCAGGGACTAAATCAATGAGGTTGCTGACATTGGACCACATCTGCCGATCATAACGACCAAGGATCGCCAATGAGTTGGCCACTTGAACAGTGATGGCAGACATTAGGGAGAAGCTGTTCTACATGTTGTCCAAGCACCTGCCTTCTTTGTCTAGTGGCGCACAGATGGGAGTGGAATGATTCGTGGATGGCCCTTGCGCTGCTTGCGAGATCCCAGAATCAGGTTTGGGATGACCTGTGAGGCAAGTGGGGGAAGCCTCAGTAGCTTTATACTTTTTGTCCATGTGGGCTGGTACTGTGGCCATTGTAGCCAGGTTTTTCATTATCTTAATCCCCTCCTCACAGATATAGTCAATGACAGGGATGGCTCTTATTGACTTGCTTGCTTGCTCTTTGAAGTCAGAAAGAAAACAATCTGACTGTTTAATAGAGGCTGGCAGATGAAGCCGTGTTACAGCCCGATCCATTAGGTTCTGAAAACCCCTGATGTCCTCTGGGGGAGAATCTGAAGGATGTGGCGGAGGAGGCAACGGAGTGGGGACAAGGTGGTTGTCCCACTCATCCCGTGGGGGTTGTGGTTCAGGGAGCTCGCCTTCCTCCCTTTCATCCTCAGAAGATGTTGGGTCCTCTCTTGGTGGCGCTGCTATAGTTGGTACAGGTGTCATCCTAGTCGTTATAGGTGGCGGAATGAGCCTTGGCGTTGCTGGAGAGGCAGGTTGAGGTGGTACAATTGGTTGCTCCTTTGGAGGGTCAGGAAACCTCCTCCTGTATTCTTGCAGCATGGCCTGCAGATCTTGAACCAGAGACATGGGATTTTGCACTTCATCATACCTAGGCTGGTACTGATAGTGTTCATAATGTCTCTTGGGAGGAGCATAATATTGGTTGTAATAACGTTCATACTCTTGGTATTTGACCTGGAGTTCTGACGGGCTGTGCGCTGCCCCCAAAAGGCCCATTGTTGTCCAATTCCTCTATGTCTAAGAGGTGACTTGGCAGAAGAGGTGAGACCTTACTAGGAGATATTAACTTGGGTTTTAGGGCTGTTTTGGAGATTTTTATCATAGCCGACAGTACCTTTGATGATGTCGTTATCAAGGTAAATTTTGGCGTTTATGGTAGGAATTCTGATGCTGCCGTCAATGACGTCTACGATGGTAAAGCCAACATAAACGGTGTCCTTGATAACAGTACTCGACGAAATAGGCGCGTCGACAGCTGTCGTCATTGTCTTTGTCACCACCGTCTCGTCCACCAGACCATTGTTGACTGTCATAGATACTGGCGTCAATGGTGCTCTGAGAGAATTTTTACTCTTTGATGTCGATGGTTCTGAGGAGGAGGAGGAACACGGACTTTCCCCATTTTTTTTTATTATAGATGGAGTACTGGGTTGGGAGTTTTGGGAGGCGAGTTTTGCTTTCTCCTTTTTCAGAGCGTCTTTATGGTATATTTTTTAGGTCTTCCTGCTCTCCTCAGATGTCCCTAGGTCAGAAGATCTTGACATTTTGTGGGCTCTCACAGAAGTATCACTGTCTTCCTTAGAGGTGGTGGATTTCTCAGTTTTAGATTTCTGAAGCCACAGAAGTAGTCTTCCCTCCCTGTCCTTTGAGATTGTCGAGGAGAAAGTGCAACATATGTTGCACTCCTTTACCTGATGTTGAGGGTAGAGGCAATAAAGACAGTCTCTGTATGGATCATCCACATGCAGCCTTTTCTCCCCACAGGTCTGGCAGAATCTGAAGAGGCCCTTCTTCGAAGTCTCTGACATAGCAGCTGTGGATAAATGTTCAGATGTAAAGGAAAAAAACTGAGCAGAGCTTAGAGAGACTCCCTTCCATGACATGCATTAGAAAATCTGAGGGACTCAGCCTCTGTTGGGAGTGTTCTAGAGGGTGCTGTCGCCTGATTGGTTATAGTTCAAGTTTGATCCTTTTTTAAGAAGGACCTAGATAGGCTATTAAAACTGACTTTTCATTGCCATTATAGCCTTTTATACTGATACATACTGCTTTACTATGGTACCATGGGACTCCCACTTTGACGACGGGGAAGGATTCAAGCATGTGAATCTATGAAAAATCCAATATTGGAGAACTGCAGAATATTATGGCACTACTACTTCCAATGATGTTCTCCAACAGTACTGGTTGTTTAATGACGTTTGTTCAGGCAAAGGCAACTGCTCCTTGGCTACAAATAACTAGGTGGGAGCTTTTGAAGCTTTCAATACCACAAAAGATGGATTTAATGCCATAAAAGAGCTGCGTGCCATGAGAATGATGATCATGCAGCACCGTTATGCACTTGACCTTATAGCAGCCATGGAAGGAGGGGTGTGTGCCAAGATAGGAACTGCATGTTATACTTATGTCCCAGCAAACAATGCGGACAGAACTATCAGTGAAAGACTCAAAAGCAGCCAAAATATCAAATATGATTTTGATATTTCCTGATTCTCTTCAGTTTATAAAATAATTGAACAAGACCTAAAACATGCTTCTTAACCCGGCATCTTTAGACCAAAGACCACAAAAAGCAATAGGAAGAAGAAACAATATTTTAGAGACATCCCTAAACAACAAAACTCAAGCAGAATAATGTTAGCCCAGTCTTTCTTGCTGCTAGCTTGTATAACAAAGTTATATTGTATTGGCCCCTTGAGGAAGAAAAAAAATGACTCTTTCACTCTTCTTTTCCTTTCTTTGAACGGCATTTATTTTGTGGTTGTGCAGGTGTTTTTTCAGTGTTTATATGTTTACACTGGTGAGGGCTATTTCCCTTTCGGTGGGGTTTTATCAGTTATAGGTTTAAACCTAAAACCGGACTGCCTAATCATAATATTTAACTTTTATTACTTTAAACTGTATCTTTATGAACAAGTTAATTACCTTCAGTAACAATATATCTGTAAGAGACATATATTAGTTATGGATTCCTCACCTTAGAATTACCCCCAGGCGTCAGACTGGATCTGGAGAATTTTCTTCAGGAGTACCCCTGCGCGTCGGTCGCCTCCGCGTTCACCGTTAGCGTCGTGGTCGCCGGAATGACGTAGCAGTATCTACTTAGACGCTGCCCCTGTGCGCTGACGTCAGTTCTTTACATGACATTCCACGCCAGAAGCGCAGAGCCATACAAGACACTGACCACTGTTGCACAAGAACTAGGGCCCTAAAACGGAGTCCCTTACCCTAATAGTCCGTTTGCAGGATGAGGGAGGATGGGTGGGGCAGTGAGGAATCCATAACTAATATAGGTCTCTTACAGATATATTGTTACCAAAGGTAAGTTACTTGTTCATCTGAGACAATTAGTTATGAATTCCTCACCTTAGAATAGATACCTCAGCAATACCATCCCCGGAGGTAGGTCTGCGAACTAAGTTCACACCAGAAAGTCCTGGATAACTGAACGGCCAAAGAAGCCGTCTCTCCGGACTTGGCTGTCCAGGCAGCAGTGCTTAGTAAATGTGTGCAATGAAGCCCATGTGGCTGCCTGGCAGATGTCATGAAGAGGGACTCCACGTCCCAAAGCAGTAGTGGCTGCCGTCGCCCTGGTGGAATGGGCGAGCAGCCCCACTGGAGGTTCCTTCTTTGCCAAGGAATAACAGATTTTGATGCAAAGAACGACCCATCGAGAGATGGTACGCTTTTGCACGGCCCGACCTTTCTTGGCGCCCACATAGCCAACAAAGAGCTGGTCATCCACCCAGAATTGCTTTGTGCGATCCAGATAGAATGAAAGCGCATGTTTTGGATCCAGACGGTGGAGCCTCTCCTCCTCTTTAGAAGGATGCGGGGGAGGGAAGAAGGTGGGCAAAGTGATGGTCTGTCCTATGTGGAAAGAGGTAACCACTGTGGGAAGGAAAGAAGGCCTAGTGCGAAGGACAACTTTGTCCGGATGAACAGCCAGGAAAGGAGGTTTTGAAGAAAGAGCCTGAACCTCACTCACCCTGCGAGGAGAGGTGATGGCAACCAAAAAGGCAGTTTTAAGAGTCAAAAGTCTCAGAGGACAGTTATGCAGCGGCTCGAAAGGAGTGCACATAAGGTAGGTCAGAACCAGGTTCAAGTCCCACTGGGGCATTACGAAAGGAATTGGAGGAAACAAGTGAGTAATGCCCTTAAGGAAGCGATTTTCAATAGGGGACTTGAAAAGAGAAGGCTGATCAGGAAGCCGAAGAAAGGCCGAAATATAGCCTTTTTGAGTGCCCAGAGCAGAGCCCTGCTGGGCCAAAGAAAGAATGAAGAGGAGAACCTCTGAAAGGGGGGTAGAAAGGGGATCCACAGCCTTTACTGCGCACCATGCCATAAATTTGTTCCATCTACAGGCGTATACCGTTTTGGTGGAGGGATGACTGGCTGCCAAGATAACGTTACAGACTTCGGGAGGAAGGTCGAAAGCTGTCAACTGTCGCCGCTCAATCCATGCAAGGAGGTGGAGGCTGGACAGGTTCAGGTGGAGAACCGTCCCCTGTTGCTGCGACAGAAGATCCTCTCGAAGGGGCAGGATGATCAGACGATCGATGGCCATGTGTAGAAGCTCAGGATACCAGATTCTTCGTGCCCAGTCTGGGGCCACAAGAATGACTTGGGGCCCGGTCACGCTTGTTCTTCTTCAGCACTCTGGGCAGAAGTGGTATAGGCGGAAAGGCGTATAGAAGACTGCAACTTCACTTGCGACGAAAAGCGTCGCCTAGCGAGTGCCGCCTTGGAAATTCCACCGCGCAGAACTGCTGACTTTGCACGTTCTCTTCGGTGGCAAATATATCTAACCAAGGTTCTCCCCACCGCTGAAAGAGACCTTGCACCACCTCAGAGTGAAGACGCACATAGGGTCCACGACCCCACCCTGCCCTGTTTGTTGCAGTACCACATGGCGGTGGTGTTGTCTGTGAACACTTGCACTACTCTCCCTTTGACAGAAGGAGGGAATGCCTTCAGTGCAAGACGGATCGCCCGAAGCTCCAGAAGGTTGATGTAGGAGCCCAGACTCCGCTGGAGACCAGAGGTCTCTGATCTCCGCCTCTCCCATGTGGCCGCCCCACCCCAGAAGTGATGCATCTTTCACTACTGTAAACTCTGGTTGGGGAAGGGAGAGGGATCTGCTGCTGACCCAATCCTGGTTCGTTAGCCACCACTGCAATTGGTGTGCAGTGCCCTCCGAGATCTGGACGCAATCGGAAAGATTCCCCTGGTGCTGTGCCCACTGGAACTTCAGTTCCCACTGCAGAGCCCGCATATGCCACCTGGCATAGTCCACCAGCAGGATGCAGGAGGCCATGAGGCCCAGTAGCCTCAGGGTCAGTCTGACCAAAACCCAGGATAGAGGCTGAAAGATCGGAATCATAGCCAGAATATCCCAGACTCGCTGCTCGGGAGGATAAGCCCAAAACCGCGCTGTGTCCAGAACCACTCTGATGAAAAGGAGCTTCTGAGAGGTTATCAGGTGTGACTTCGGCATGTTGATGATGAACCCCAGCGAATGCAGGAGGTCGGCTTAGTCTGGAGGTGGGAGACGACAGCCTGGGGCGAGCCTGCCTTCAACAGCCAGTCGTCGAGATGGGGGAAGACTGGAACCCCTGATCTGAGCAGATGGAGCTGCGACCACCGCCATCATTTTCAAGAACACCCGAGGGGCGCTGGTAAGGCAAAAGGGGAGCACGGTAAACTGAAAATGCTCGTGGCCTACTGTGAACCATAGGTAACGCCTGTGGGCCGGCAGGACGCGGATGTGAAAATAAGCATCCTGCAAGTCCAGGGCAGACAGAACCTGAGCCAATGTCAACATTTTGAACTTTTCCCTCCCGAGGAAGCGGTTGACGTTCCCGAAATCCAAGATAGGACGCAGGCCCTTGTCCTTCTTGGGCACCAGAAAGTAGTGGGAATAACAACCACGACCTACTTCTGGGTCAGGAACTCGCTCAATGGCTCCCTCGGCCAAGAGAGCCGTAACTTCCTGGTGGAGAATGGCCAAGTGATCCTCCGACATGTGATGGAATTGAGGTGGCATGGATGGAGGGGTAGTCTCAAAGGGGAGGGAGTAGCCCCTTCGGACTATCTGCAAAACCCACTTGTCCGACGTGATGTTGAGCCAGTGGGGCAGGTGATGACGAGTCCTGCTGCCCACTGGCGAATGGTGGCCCTGAAAGGTCAGACTAAGAGGGCTTGGAGGCTGCTGCAGAGGGGTGCTGGTGGACTGGCCCGCCCGCTGGCCCCCAGACCCACGGCGGTGGGTCCCACGTCCCCGGCCACACAGGCTGGACAGCTTGCGCAGGCCTGTGGCTCTGGATGAAACATGGCGGGGCGCCCCTTTCGTGGCTATGGAAAAGCAGACTGCGCAGGGCGATAGGTGGGAGCGAGGACCTGGCCGTAGCCCTGGAGTCCTTAAAGCGCTCGAGCACGTTGTCTGCTTTGTCGCCAAACAAGTTACGGCCATCAAAGGGCATGTCCAAAAGTGTAGCTTGGACATCACCCGAAAAGCCAGTGGACCTCACCCAGGCGTAGCGTCTCAGGGCTACTGACGTTGAAAATGTCCTGCCCAGCAAGTCGGCGGTGTCCAGCCCACATCTTATGGCGAACTTCGCTGCATCTCTCCCTTCGGACACTGCACGGGAGAGCACGGCCCGGGCCTCCTCCAGGCACTGTGGCAGCACCTGTGTGACCGTGTCCCACACAGAATGGGAGTAAAGGCCCAAGAGACATGCAGTGTTCACCGACCGCAGTCCTAAGCTGGAGGAAGAAAACATCTTCCCAAGGTGGTCCAGCTTCTTGGATTCCCTATCAGGTGGTGCAGTAGGGAATGCGCCCTTGGAAGTCAAGGCTCTCAGGGGTGGGGTGTTGGGAGAGGAAAATGGGGTCCCCCGGGGCCGGGCGGTGGTGTCGGGCAATTATCCTATCCACAGGAGCCTCTGTGTTGGGCTTGGACCAAGTGCCCAAGAGGATGTCCGTGAGGGCCTCATTGAACGGCAGCAGGGGCTCTGAAGAGGCCGCTGTCGATTGAAGCACCTCGGTCAGGAGGTTAGTCCTGACCGCCACCATAGGAAGCTCAAGGTTTAAGGCCTCAGCCATCCTACGCAACAACACTGCGTATGATGCACCCTCCTCCATAGCCACGGTAGGGGGGAGATAACATGCCAAGGTCTGGGGAGGTGTCCAGACCACTGGCCTCACCCAACTCCTCTCTCCAGTCCGGTTCCTCTAACTGGTCTGCCAGAGGGTCCACAGAACCCTCCCAGTCCTCCTCACCCTCCTCTGGTAGCCACTCAGGGCGATAGGGAACACCAGGGATACAAAAGTACCAGTCACACCGGTCCCGACGTCGGTCTGGTTCCGTGTTTCCATCGAGAGGGAGGCCGGGGTCGACGTCGGTTGGGGACACAACCGGCGTCAGATGGGGCAGAGGTGTCGCCAAAGGATTTGGCGCCGGAAGAGGTGTCACAACGTCGACCGGCGCCGATCCAGATCCACGCCTGGATCCCTGGGGGCCCTGCGGCGCTGGAGCCAAAGCCGTCAGCATCGAAGGCCTAGAGCCCCCAGCCGAGTCCGCGGGGCCCGAAGGCACGCCAGCGGTGTCGGGCTCCCCAAAGATAGAGTGGAGGGCTTCGTAAAAACTACGAAGTTGGGCAGGGGTCGCCCCAGCTCCCGGGAAGGGAGGGAGGCTCGGAGTCGACCCAACAGGCTCCGCGGCCGGAGTCGGACGACTACCATCCACATCCCGCATCGCGTCAACCGACAGACGGGGAGAACATGAAGAGCAACGGTGCTTCTTCGCCTTCTTTTTGTGCTTCGACTTACCCGAAGACTTCGACGAGGAGTGTTGGTGATGGCTCTGCGACTGGTCCCACGACCTCCCCCTCGACCGGGACCTCAAGCGGCACGGAGCGGACTGCCGGGCCTCTAGAAGCTTTCGGGACCGCTCCCGCAAAGACTTCGGGGCCATGGCCCAGCAGTCGGAGCATGACTTCGGGTCGTGGTCGTGCTCCAGGCACCAGAGGCACACGAGATGGGGGTCCGTCACCAGCTGGTGGAAGGAGCCACAAGGCTTGAAGCTGGTCCGCCGAGATGACATCCCTGTGCACCAGGAGTCGTGACGACTCTAAAAGATGTCGACAAAAAGAGAGTCAAAATGTGACTCGAGGTACCGCTCTCTCCGAATCTGCGCTGGCTGGTGCGGAAAAAGAAAGAACTGACATCAGCTCGCAGGGGCAGCGTCTAAGTAGATACCGCGACGTCATTCCGGCAACCACGACGCCAACGACGAACGATGAGTCGACCGACGCCACCTACCGACGCGCAGGGGTACTGCTGAAGAAAAATTCTCCGGATCCAGTCTGACGCCTGGGGGTAATTATAAGGTGAGGAATCCATAACTAATAGTCTCTTTCAGATATATTTTACAAATTCAATATTTATATATGCTTATGGACGATATTACTGTCCACTATATTTTTCCCCAATTATTTTGTACTTACCATTTTAAGTATAGGAATACGATATTGTGGTAAACAATATTTTTGTCAACGATATGGTTTACCATGATATTGTATCATTGATCCCTCCCATCATGTCTGACCTCAGATTAAGTATACTCACTATCATACACCTCATTTACCTTTCCCACTTAAGCATTAAACAAACACGAGCACAAAATATAATCCAGAGCCTTTCCCAATATCTTCCTGCCAAATATATTTGTAACAAAACTACTTATATCACTACGAATTCGAGACTCATTCTCCATTTATACTTCACATCCATCAAAGGGACATCGATCCAGTCAAAAGACGGAGCCACCCTTGAAGATTACAATATGATTGCTCCACTTTCCACATACGCCTTGCAGCAATTGAAGAGTAGAAGTACTCTGAGTAGGTCTCCTTACTAAATAATCTCACTACCACATTATAGCAATACTGTGGATATATATACACACTTAATCCAATTGGGAATTTCTCTGCATAAAGTGTGGACTATAGATGGACTGCATAACTAGCCATCGCTACTTTCAAAACTGACAGATTGAAATCTTCCGGCTGAGACATCTATGCATGATTACTCCTCGTGACGCCTAGTCTAAGTGGAGCAGTTAAAAAAAAAAAAAAAGGGGGGGGGGGTCGTGGCAAAGATGGCGGAGTGAGCGGACGCGTTGCTCTCGAGCTCCACTCCCACCAGGCCTACAGCATCGCTTATAGCATCCCCAGCGCCCAGATTCTCCCCTCCCCCCCACAGCGGGACAGCTCCTGGGGGTTGTGTGCAGCGGAGAATCTCGATCACCCAGAAAGGTCGGATTGGTCGATAGCCGCCCGCCCTGGGGCTCCGGCATTGAGTGAGGAGACATTAGGCCTGCTGCGCGGACCGTCGGGGAGCTGCGCCGACCGTCGGGGAGCCCTGCCCCCCCCCCAGTAAGGCGGACCCCCACTGCATCTGTCGGGTCCTGAAGGGTGAATTGTTCCTGCCAGTCCGGGATCAGCCTCCAGCTCCCGCGCCTCGCCCCCGACGCCTGCCGGCGGGCGTCTGTGCTCGGCCCCGGGCCTGCAGTGCGGCCTCTCTTGGCCTTGAAATCCACGCGAGCCCGCAGGCCCGTTAGAAACGCCCGATCCAGCCCCCTGAGGCTTGCGGGGCCGGATCTGCAGCTCCGCAGCACTCGCTGCCTGCCCTGAACATAGCGGGTGCCCCCGGGCCAGATCGTGGACTGGCCGAGGCGGTGGCCTACCGGGCGCCAGCGGAGCAAAGCTGAAGCACGGGCACAGCAGCATCGGCGACCAGCGCTGTGAAGATGTTGTGCCACAGCGCATTTGGAAGCGCTTTGGTGTCCCCTTGCCGGAGGGTCGAGGCAGTAAAGGTGGTTGCCTGAGCGCTCCTGGGCCAGTGGTGCCTCAACAGGTCTTCTTGCAAGCGAGGCCTACTACAAGGGGAGGGTGCCGGAGCCTCCCCCCCGCCGGTCTCTTCCAGCCCCTCCTGAGACTTGGCTTCCCGTGGCCAGGGGACCGGGCCCAGCACGTTACGCCCATTGAGGTCTGCCTGGTGAAGCCTGGTGTCCCCCCGGCCCCCCCATCCTGGCTGGAGTGGTGTCGGAGAGGCCCACGTGAGACCAACGGCGCGCAGGAGACTGGAAGAGCGGAGAGACAGGTACGGAGACACACTGAGGGGGCCCTTCTGCTGGGAAAACACCATTGCGACTGGGGAGCCTGCTATCCTGCCACCTGTGGTCGGGCTGCCAGGGTCCTGGGTCGAGACGGTGGCGATGTTGGGGTCCCGCAGCATCTACTAGGCCCCCCCCTGCACGCAACGTGGGCCTGGCGCGAGGGGCCACCCTGTGATCACTAAACTATACTGGGGATTTGGTCCCTTCTACGGTGCTCGTAATCGCCGGTTACGTGATCCCCGACCCCGACCGTCTTGGGAACTGGTTGTCCCTAGGAGTATTAAGGGACCCTGTGCTGCCGTCAGACATTGAAGGAGAGCCGGAGTGTCTAGTGGATCGTCGATACCCCGCCCGGAGTACCTGTGGGCGAACGAGAAGTGTGCTTCCTCCATCTTCGGACAGCCCCTTGGTGCACGCACCTCCTCTCTTCTGGGCCTACTCCCAGCTCGGACCTCCATGATGGCTACCGCCAAAAACAAGAAAGAAAGGTCCGTTCGGGACCTCCTCCTTAAGTCTGCAGGGGACACTTTGGGACCCTGCCCGGCGCCAAGTGGTGACGGCCCGGATGCTGCTGTCACTAGAGAGTTCTTAGAGGCGTTGTTCGCTTCCCAGAGAGAGGATATCATGGCCATCAAAACGAACTTACAGGCAGACCTGCGGGAGGTGAGGAGAGACGTCGATGCTGTGGGGGAGCGGGTGGCTTCCCTCGAGGACTCAGCGACGGCCAGAGACGAAGACATCGCAGCACTCCAGCAAAAAGTCATACGGCTGCGTGACCAACATCTGGACCTCCAATCGCACACCGAGGACCTGGAGAATAGGTCAAGGAGAAACAATGTCCGCATTCGAGCGGTCCCAACTGGGGCAGAAGGGGAAGACCTTGAGGGCTACGTCCAGGACCTCTTCCGAACGGTCCGGAACACATCTCAGAACTCCACCGCTAAGATTGACCGCTGCCACCGTGTGGGCCCACCGCGCCAGCCGAATCGCCCTCCTGCAGACATTTTGGTGTGCGTGCACGACTTCACGGTGAAAGAAGAGATCCTCAGGGCGGCCCGCTCGAACCAGCCTCTGTGCTTCCGGGACCATTCTCCCAAACTATATCAGGACCTGGCTGCCAGTACCCTACAAAAGAGAAGGGATTTCCGCCCCATCACCAACCACCTGCGCTCACAGAACACTTCTTATCCTTAGGGCCACCCGTTCCGCCTTATTTTCCGCGCCGGTGGGAAGCTCCACCAGGTCTCCTCCCTGACCGAAGCCTGTAAGGTGCTAAGCCTCAACCTTGATGATATACCTTCCCAACCAGATGCCCTGGACGTGGGCACACAGAAGCCCCTGGGGCCCCGGGGAGGTCGTGGCTTGGGCCGTCTACGCCCTGACCCCACCACAATTACTAAAGAGCATTCTGCTGTCCTGCGGACCCTGGCTGGCACAGAAGGGGACAACCTGGACTCGAATGATTGAGTGTGACAGATTCACAGGACTGTTTATCCACCTCGGGCCTGGTGGGGGCGGAGGGAACCTTTACGCCCCACTGGTTAGGAGCATGCTCGCTCCCTTGGTGGACTCCACCCTTTGCTGACCAGCTCTATGTTGGACTTTATGGGCTTGCCCAGGTTAATGTTTTGTTGTTTCAGGGTTTGTTTCTTTCTTTCTGGGATGGGTCCTCTCTCCGGTGGGCTTTTTCTTTAACGCCTTTTATCAGGCTATGTCCGACTGCATACGTCCGAGGGGTTCCCCCGGTACTCTGTTCTTCAGTGCACTCCTCACTGCTTTAGTACTAGCTTCAAATGGTTCTTCTATCACTGATGGAAGTCAAAGTAGTCAGCTTTAATGTTCGAGGTCTTAACAACCCCACTAAGCGGAAGGCAGTCCTCTCTCTGCTTGAACACACGGGAGGGGATGTGTGCCTCCTTCAGAAAACCCACCTTCTCCAGCGAGACACCCACCGCATGCAGTGTAGAGGCTTTCCTCAACAGTTCTGGTCCTTGGGGAAGAGTAAAAGGGGCGGGGTGGCTATCCTGCTTTCCAAACACTTTAGGGGTTCCGTGGTGGGTCCTGTTGCAGAGATCAAGGGGCGTCTCCTAGCGCTGCGGTTCCATACAGGGTCCTCATACATCACTTTAGCCTCCATCTATTCCCCAAATGAGCACCAAGAGAAATTCCTGCTGGATGCACTTGCAGAGGTCCTTCACACTCCCGACCCTATGGTGGTGGTGGTGGTGGGTGACCTAAACCTAGTTATGGATGCTGGGCTGGACCGCTCGGGCTCACACTCCGGGGGGGGCTGGAGCTATATCAGAGAGTGGTAGTGAATGGTTGAGTGATGGCGGAATCAAAGATGCTTGGCGTGGTTTACACCCTGATGTACAAGATTATTCCTACTATTCGGCGGCCCATAAGACTTATGCCCGCCTGGATCATTTCCTCGTTACCCGGGCTGCATGGGCATGTACCGCAGCTTCCACCATTGAGGCCCGATCCCTCTCAGACCACGCGCACATTACCCCGACACTGCGTTTACCACCCACACATTCATCTCCATCGCATTGGCGCCTAAGAGATTCCATGCTCCGGTCCCCGCTGATAGTGGAAGGCATTAGGCGTACTCTGACTGACTACCTTGCACTTAAAGATGTCGGCTCCACACCTCTGGCCTCTGTATGGGAGGCACTTAAACTAGTAGCGAGAGGGGCCTTCATCGCCAAAGCGGCTTACGAGACCAAAACCAGGCAGACTAAGTGCGAGGACCTTCAAGCTAAAGTACGGGAACTTGAAGCGATCCATAAGCGTACAGGCGCCCCCAGAATATGGCGCCAGTTAGAATAGGAGCGACTCCAACTAAAGCGTTTAGATCTTGATCGGGCTGAACACGCGGTGGTTCGGCTGAAGCACAAATATTATGTCGGCTCTAATAAGGGGGGCCGTATGCTGGCTCACTGTCTCCGCAGTCAGCGCGTAACCCAGACTATTAAAGCGATACGGGGGCGCGCGGGTCTGAGGTCACGGATGATGCCGGGATAGTGGCAGCCTTCGATCCTTTTACGAGAGACTGTACTCCGCTGACTCCTCTAATTTGGCTGACCCCAGTGGGTACCTCCTTGAAGCAGCGGTCACTCCTCTCCCACCCAGCGAGGCAGACGGGCTGGAGGCCCCCATACGGCTGGAGGAGGTGATCTCTGCTATTGCCCGTCTGAAGCCACTGAAGGCACCGGGCCCCGACAGCTTTAGTGCTCTTTTTTATAAGACTTATTGTGTCGAATTGGCCCCACTGCTCACCCGATTGTTTAACTCCTTCGCGGACACGGGTAGTCTTACGGCCTCCATGCTGCGAGCAACCATTTCGGTCATTCCCAAACCCGGGAAAGACCCGGAGCTCTGCAGCTTCTATCGGCCGATTTCACTACTGAATATTGATGCGAAACTATTCGCTAGCATTTGGCTCACAGATTGAACCCTCTCATGCCCGGTTTGATTGACCCGGACCAGTCCGGCTTCATCCCGAATCGGCAATGCGGAGACAACACTAAAAAGATTTGCCACTTAATTGACAAGGTTCAGCGCTCCAAGGAGGAGGCCTTACTATTGGCGGTTGACGCTGAAAAGGCCTTCGACCGTGTGCATTGGCCATACCTATTTGCCACTCTAGAGCGCTTTGGTTTAGGGGTCAAGTTTCGTAGTTGGGTGGCGAGCATATATAGCACTCCGTCGGCAGGGGTCCGGGCAAATGGACTGCTCTCAAGCGATTTCCCGGTGGGGAGAGGGACTAGACCAGGCTGCCCTCTCTCCCCTCTACTTTTTGCCTTATATATGGAGCCTTTTGCTCAGCGTCTCCGGGATATTGCGCAGGGAGTCCCGTTCGGGGCAGACCGCCACCTCTTTAGCCTCTACGCCGATGATGTCATCTTCTCAGTGGCCCGCCCTCTGACCTCCATGCCGGCGATCGTGGGCGACCTGCAGGCCTTCAGTCGGGTCTCCGGCTTTAAAATCAACATGCATAAATCTCAAGTGCTGAATCTTACTGCCACGCAGGAGACGGTGGATGCCTTGCGTGCCCACTTTGCTTTCGACTGGGTGACAGAGGGTATAACATACCTCGGGCTGGTTCTCTATAAAAGCTTGGCTAAGACAGAAGTGAATTATACGGCCCTGCTCGCTCGCATCCGCAAAGACCTGGCTCGCTGGTGGCGCTTGCCCTTGTCGTGGTTTGGGAGGTTGGCCACTGTTAAAAATGAATGTACTGCCCCGGGCCCTATATCTTTTCCAAACGCTCCCCTTACAGCCTCCATCGAACTCGCTCTTAAACATACAAACTGAGATAGAGCGTTTTATTTGGGGCCAGATATCGCCCGGCTGCAGAAGACTCTGCTGCAGCGTCCTAAGAAGGAGGGCGGCCTGGCCCTGCCTAACATCACTCGCTATTTCCAGGCCTCGCTGCTGCGCTACCTCGTGGAATGGAACCGTCCCATGACGGAGAAGCACTGGGTCTTCATGGACCAGACCGTGGCAGGCCACCATATCTGGAGAGAGGCATGGTTGCTGGGGACTATATTCTTCGACGGTTACTCGCCCCACTCTGCAAGCTTGGGATAGGGTGTCCACGCGGGCTCAACTTACTACTTTTCCCTCTCCAATGACACCGATCTTCTCTAACCCTGACATCCCGCCCGGGATGGACAAAGGAGCCGGCTTGCGATGGTTGGGGGGAGGTGTAAACGCTTGGGACATCTGTTCGACCTTCAGGGTCCTATCCCTTTCAAACAACTCCAAGAGGACTACGACCTTGCCGGTTCTGACCTCTTTCTGCATACCCAAATGTTGCACTGGGTAACTGGTACTACAACACGACCCTTGGCTGGCAGGCCAATGCTGCCGTTTGAGAGGTGGCTCTTCCTTAAGAAAGATGACCACAAACTCTTCTCCGAAATATACTCGTTCCTCACTCAGGGCGTCAAGAAGGCTCGTACAACCGGACAGAGATGCTGGGAGGCAGAACTAGGACGCACTCTGTCAGACAAAGAGTGGGAGGATGTCTTCTATAGGTCTCATCACACTGCGTACTCCATGGGCCACGCAGAAACCGCATTTAAAATCATATCCTATTGGTACTACACCCCGGCCCGCCTAGCCAAGTGGAATTCTCAATGTGACGGCCTGTGCTGGCGCGGCTGCGGTAGCCCCGGTACCCTTCTCCATCTATTATGGAACTGCCCGAAGCTCAAGAGATACTGGGAGAAAATACTCGATGAAATAGATAGGGCCTTTGACACCACCATTCCCAGACTCCCGGCCTATACGATCCTGGGGTTGCCCAACGCGCTGACCTTCCCCATGCGCTCCATCAAAGGCAGGCAGATGGCATTGGCACTAAACGCTGCACACCGGGTGCTTCTGGCGTGGTGGACGTCCGACAGGATCCCGGAGCATACACAACGGCTGCATCAATTGTGGTATCTTTTGGGTATGGAGAGGCTGTGTATGGCTACCCTTGGGAAGAAATTGTACTACGCCAAAATTTGGGCCCCCTTTATTTCAATTTAATCCACTGAATTCCAGGAACTGTCCTGTCCCATCTTTCTACGGATTCTGAAATTGATTCCAGAGGGACGCGCAGGTGCTTAACGCATTTGTTCCTAACTGGGCCCCCTAGCTCTTCATGACATTGATGACTAGCACATCGGATAGTACCTGTACTCTAGTATGCATTTTCTTTTGTTTCTTGCTCACTGGAGAGGGGAGGAGTGGGGGCGGAGGGTAGGTCTTGGTTTTTCCTAATGTTCTTTCATTCCTTTCTTAAAATGCAGACTCATTAGCATTCAACTGTTCGCACAAGGCTTGCAGCCTCATACATGTCGACGGCACATTGGCCTTTGCTACTATCCATTTTTTGTGGAGCTAGACCTGTCTGTTATCTCCCCTTAACAAACGCGGCCGGCCCTGAACGGGTTGTAGGGGACATGCTGTGTTAACTATCCTAACAGGGGTGCATTTATTCCACTGTCCCGCCTTCCCGGACTGACTGTGCAGTAGCCGGCCCGCAGGGTTGTAGGCGACGCTGCAATGTATTTTCATGCTAAGTGTTCTGCTAATAAAAACTGATTTAATACTAAAAAAAAAAAAAAGTAATCGGAAATCCCTTCAGGTCATGGTGGGCAGGGAGACAGTTTGTTCTGTACGATATATTTCTCACAGCAAGCCAACATTTTCATATAGGATGAGAAATCACTGCGTTTAATGAGTCACCAGGATTACTCGCTAAATCTCAAATAAGTAGAAGTCATCATATGGTGGCAAAGCAACACCTTCTTGCCCTTTTGAACACCATTCCATCATGTTTATTGCCACAATCAATGTGATTATATTGCAAAGTACCACGCAGGAGGCTCCATTGGCTCCTTCTTTGAAGACCTCCGCACCATCATAGAATTGCTTTCACTTGACATCCCCTTCATCTTTCCTGGAGATTTCGTTCTGGACCTATGCACCAATATACATTCAACCCTACTCATACACATGGGAAACCACTAGACCTAATTCTCACATATAAAAACAGTGCCCAGCATTTACCCTTCATCTGGTCACGCAATAATTCCTTTATGAGCCATCATCCCTTCCAATCATTTGCCTACAAAAATCACCCCCATTTCCAAATAAAAACAACAAAGACATGACTAAACCAAACTGACAGGGATGTTGAACAACGGCTTCATTCCTCCTCCTTTGAAAATTTCAATGACACAGAAGAAAAAACAAGTTACTTACCTGTACACTGTGGTTCTCCAGTATTGATATCTTTCATAGATTCACATGCTTGTATCTTCCCCGTCGTCATGGTGGGAGTCTCACGGTATAACAAATAGATAGCAGTACAAAGAAAAAACTGTACCAATACCATAGAAATGTCTAAAATTAGTAACCCAGTACCATCATTATATGGTCCAAATACCGACCAATGAGAAGCCAGCCCTGAGATCACAATCCCCAGCAGAGCCACCATACCTCAGATTTCCAGCCCTAGTGTGAGCCAAGGAAGTATCAAGAGGTAAAAGTGTTCAACCTTAGAAACGGGGAGGCAGGCGGGCCGCATGTGAATCTATGAAAGATATCAATACTGGAGAACCACAGTGTACAGGTAAGTAACTTGTTTTTTCTCCAGTATTGAATCTTTCATAGATTCACATGCTTGTATCAGAATAGAAAGCAGTATCTCCTCCATAAAAGCGTTTCACGGGTAGAAACTTTTATTTCCGAATCACCAAATAGTGTCTTTCACAAGACTACCAGATCTTATAGATAATAGATTGGATTGTGTGTCTCATGTACAATAGTCAACCATACCATTTAAAAGCATAAATATGTTAGAGTTTTTTAACCAACAAATCTCATATATGAAAAATACCTTAAAGAAACAGTCGGCGCAGCACCGCTTGTCCCACTGCTGAATCCGTTTTCCACGGTGTCGAGACAGTAGTGTTTGGTAAATGTATGGACATTTTACCACGTTGCCGCTCTGCAAATGTCCGGAAGAGATACTCCCGCGAACAATGCGGCAGAAGTCGCCATTTTTCTTGTTGAGTGAGCTCGAACTGTCGAAGGCAGAGGCCTTCCAGCCTTATTGTGACAGAAAGTAATAGTTGAGGCTATCCATCTGGAAATACTAGTTCTTGATAATGCCAAACCTTTCCTGGGGGCAGCAAAAGCGATTAACAGTTGATTTGTTTTTCTAAAGGCTTTCATCCTGTCTATATAAAATTTTAGACATCTTTTGATATCCAAAGTGTGAAGAGATCGTTCTGCGGTAGAAGATGGATCTTTAAAATATGTAGGCAAAACAATAGGTTCATTGAGGTGAAAAGACGTTGGAACTTTTGGAATGAATTTCAGATTCGTTCTGAGTATTATTCTGTCTGCTTTGAACTGTAAAAAAGGTTGTGCTGTAGAAAAAGCCTGAATCTCGCGGACTCTTCTGGCTGACGTGAGAGCCAGGAGTAAAGCCACTTTCCAGGAAACAAATTTCATGTCAGCTTTGTGAATCGGTTCGAAAGGTGACTTCATCAGCTGTGTTAAGACTGTTAAGCTGCCACGGCACTGACGGTCGTTTAATTGGAGGGAATACCCTAAAAAGACCTTTCATGAACTCTTTAATCACTCTCTGAGACCAAAGCGACGGCTGAGTTGGCCTTCTGCGATATCTTGATATTGCCGCAAGATGCACCTTCACCGATGCGTGAGACAACCCTGCTTTGGCCAAATTCAAGAGATATGGAAGAATTTGTTCCGGAGATGATAGCAAGGGGTGCAAAGCTTGATCCAGGCACCATGGACGAAATCTTTTCCACTTTGCGGCATATGTCTTGTTGGTAGACACTGCTCGAGAGTGAGAGAGAATATCTCGGCATTCTTGAGGGATATTTAGAGATTTAAATTAGTACTCATGAGGTTCCAGGCTGATAAATTTAGTGAGCCCAATTGTGGATGAAGTACCTGACCTTTGTTCATTGAAATCAGATCGTGCATCAGGGGAAATTGCACCCGGGGAGCCACCGGCATCTGTAGAAGCTCCGAGAACCAGAACTGCCTTGGCCAAGCCGGGGCTATGAGGATCAAGTGACATGGTTCCAATCTCATTTTCCTGAGTACCTTCGGGATCAAAGGGAAAGGGGGGAATGCATACGCAAACATCCCTGTCCAGCGAAGGTGAAGAGCATTCCCCCATGAGCCTCGTTGAGGGAATCTGCTGGCAAACTGTTTGCATTTTTTGTTGTCTCGAGTGGCAAACAGGTCTAATCCTGGGGTGCCCCAGACTCGGAATATTTGCCATAGTTGACCTTGATCCAGTTCCCATTCGTGACATAGGGATGTCGATCTGCTTAGTGAGTCTGCTCGCGTGTTGCGAATCCCTGGGACATGTTGAACTTGTAGAGTGATATTGTGTTTTAGAAGCCACTGCCAGATTTTTTGCGCTTGTGCAGACAAGGGTTTCGATCTCATCCCTCCTTGTTTTAGCAGATAAAACAGTTGTCGTACTGTCCGTTCTTACTAGAACTGGGGAGTCTTGAATTCTGGGCAGAAATGCTTGTAGGTCTAAAAACACTGCCTTGAGTTCTAACAGATTGATGTGCAGCTTTGCATCCTGTCTGTTCCAATGACCTTGAATTTCCAGGTCCTGCAAATGTGCTCCCCATCCCTGTAGGGAGGCGTCCGTTGTCATTACATAACTGGGAGATTGTGGTTCGAAGAGTAGACCTTCTGAAAAAACAATTCTTAAACCCCACCATGACAGAGCTTTCTTTATCAGAGGATTGATGACTATCAGATCTTCGAACGATCCTGGATGTTGCACCCATTGTAGGTCGAGAAGCTCTTGAAGAGGACTCATGTGGAGACGGCAATTCGGGACTAGAGGGATGCAGGATGAAAGCATCCCCAGCATGGACTTGAATATCCTCACTGAAGCGAACTTTCTTTTTCTCAACTGAGAACTCAGTTTCAAGATTTTCTAAATGCGCTCCTCCGACGGGTACGCCTTTGCTTCCCGTGTCTTCAACACAGCCCCCAGAAACTGGAGAGTCTGGGACGGAACTAGAGAGGATTTTTCTAGATTTATCTTTAAACCCAGGGATACAAAAAGGTTCATGCAACTTTCCAATGAGTCTTGAGTGTCCTGATACGATGGGCCTTTGACCAGCCAATCGTCCAGATATGGATATACCTGGTGACCTTGCTGACGTAAATGTGCTGCCACTGGAGCCATGCACTTCGTGAATACTCTTGGCGCGGATCGGAGGCCAAAGGGTAACACTCTGAACTGGTAGTGGCGCCCTGCCACCTCGAACCTGAGATACCGTCTGTGTTGGACGTGTACTGGAATATGGAAGTATGCATCTAATAGATCTAAAGATGTCATATACTCTCCTCTGTTCAGCATTAGCAATATATCTTGCAGGGATAATATTCGGAAGGACTGTTTCCTGATAAATTTGTTTAAACCTCGTAGTTCCATCACCTGTCTCCACTTGGTAGTCTGTTTTTTCCGTATAAGGAAAAAATGCGAGTAGAATCCTTTCCCTCGTTGTAGATAAGGAACCTCCTCTATTCCTCCTTTCATGAGAAGAGAAAGAATCTCTCCCTTTAGGGCCAAAAGATGTTGCTGTTTTCTGGGAACAGGAGGTCAGTCTGGTGGTCTTTGGCGAAGTCTAGGGTGTGACCATGATGAATAATGTCCAACACCCATCTGTCTGATGTTATTGACAACCATTGGTGGTAAAAGCGAGAGAGGTAATGGGTCCGGTGAGGATTGGATGATATCGAGGTGGTTGGCGCCTTGAGATTGTCACGGTCTCCTATTAGAATCCTGAGGTTTTCCCCTCGCAGAGGATTTTCTTCTGTTCGTCTGCTGTTGATAAGAGGGACCCGATGATCGAAATAGTTGCGTATTGGAAAACTGCCGATACCCCTGCTGTTGATAAGGCTGGTACCGATAGTATTGGAAGGATGGTCTTTGTTGATAATGACCTCTTGTTCCTCTGCCCCAAAAGGACTGGAATCTGTTCTGTTGCAGAGATCCTAAGGCTCGAGCCGTATCCTTTTTAATCCCTTGCAGGGCATCTTCCACATGTTTACCAAAGAGGTTCTCCCCATCGAAGGGCATACCAACTATTTTTGCCTCCACTTCTGGTCTGAATGAGGTGGCCTTAAGCCAGCCCTGCCTGCGGAGTGCCACAGCTCCTGCCATCTGTCTAAAAGCCACTGCAGATATATCCATGGCTATGTCGATCATCTCAGAGGCCGCTCGGGCCCCATCTTGGAGGATCTGTACGGCCTCTTCTTTCTTGTCCTCCGGAAGATATGATAATAAAGGTGCCAGATCTGACCACATTTGTCTATCGTATCTACTGACTATAGCCAGCGCATTAGAGGCTCTGATAGACGCGGCCGCCATGACCGCAAAACGTTTTCCTGCGCCATCCAGTTTTCTTCCTTCTTTGTCTGGAGGTGCTGAGCAAGTCATTGCCGGATTTCTTGAACGTCTTTGCGCCGCCTGCATTACAACTGAATCTGGTCTGGGATGACCTATCAGGCAAGCCGGGGATGATTGCGGGGCTTTATATTTCTTTTCAACTCTTGGGATCGAGGCTGAAATGGAGGCTGGATTTCTCATAATTTTTAAGCCTTCTTCCCATATATAATTGACCACAGGGATAGTCCTGATCGACTTCCTGGCAGAATCTTTGAAGTCATATAAAAAACATTGTTTCTTTTACTGGAAGAGGGAGATCAAAACGTTTTGAGGCTCTTTCCATGAGTTCTTGAAATCCCCGATATCCTCAGGCGGGGAGGTTGCCAGAGAAGGTGATGGGGAGATGATGTAGCAACATATTGGTCCCATTCATCTCCCACAGATTCGTCCTGTGTTAATTCTCCTTCCTCTGGTTGGTCTTCTACCTCGCTTTCTATATAGTCATCTCTGATGGTTATGACCTTCGGAGGTGGCTGTTTCTGCGAGGTTTGGGGTGTTTGTACTTTCACAGCCTGAGAAGCACTGTGCGTTTTACTTGTGGTGTCAGACGAGGGAGCATTGGCTTCCGGAAAGCGACGATAGTAATCTGAAATCATATGTCGTAAATCCGTTACCAAAGATATTGGCATGGATATAGCCTCTTCCCTTGGGGGGGATATCCTCTTCCTCATACTCGTAAGTATCCTGAAAGGATTCATATCTTTTTGTACTTGATAGAAGGCGATCCTTTAACGAGAATTCTTCTTGTATTACTTCTGATTGTTCCTGGTATTCCTCTTCATCTGTGTCCTGGCTTTTTATTTTAAGCTGGGATGGACTGTAAGCGACCCCATAAGGATCATCTTCCTCAGACTCCTGCATTTCAAGCAAATTGGATGGAGTAAGCGGCAAAATTTTTGTTCAAGACAAAACCTCTGCTGAAGGCTTTCCTGCTTCAGGTATCGACAGATCTTTTCCTTTCCGTCAACGGAGGATACCTTTTAATAGATCTAGACGTCACCGCTCTTGGAGAAACTGGAGACTTAAAAGTCGCCGTCGACGGAGCCGTCGTCGACGAGGTCGTCGTTGACGTCAGTCAGAACAGTCGTCGACGGTGTCGTCGTAATTGCCATCGACGGAGCTGTCGTCGTCAGAGTTACCGACGACGCCATCGTCGTCTTCGTAAGCACCATAGACACCTTCACTTTCGTCGACGGGTCCGACGACGGAGCCTTCGTCTCTGTAGTTTTCTTATGAGGAGTGTGAGGCACTGAAGAGGATGCAGACTCCTTGTCCTTAGACTTACTATTCTTTGGTTTTTTAGAGTCAGTCTTCGGCTCAGAAGGCTCTACCTTTCTTTTTGGAGTGGAATGAGCCTTTTCCTCCTCCGAACCTGAATCAGACATGGCCTTCTTCTTTTGAAGCCATAACAGCAAACATGCCTCTCTATCCCTCAGAATTTTTGCAGGAAAGGTCCTACAATGCTGCACTCTTTAGGGACATGCTTTGGATGAAGGCAGTATAAACAATCTTTGTGGGGGTCCTCCGAGAACAGTCTGGCCTTCCCACAAGATCTACAAGGCCTGAACAGCCTCTTCTTAGAGCTGTCAGACATTTTATAACTCAAGAAAAAAGGCAATACCTCAGTTGTAGAATCAAACTGCTGCTAAATAACAGGTCAAAAGTTCACCAAGGAAACAAACTGAGCAGAGCTCAGGGAGACTCCTTCTCACACGACGGCGGTTGGAAATCTGAGGTATGGTGGCTCTGCTGGGGATTGTGATCTCAGGGCTGGCTTCTCATTGGTCGATATTTGGACCATATAATGATGGTACTGTGTTAATAAGTATAGACATTTCTATGGTATAGGTACAGTTTTTTTGTTATACTGTGAGACTCCCACCATGACGACGGGGAAGATACAAGCCTGTGAATCTATGAAAGATTCAATACTGGAGAACATTTAACTTACCCAACCCTTTACATACCTTCACCAAAAGTCAAACTATTCCCACAGCCATGGATTAACCCCAACATAAGAATGAGCATACTTGTCAGGAAATGGCAAAAGACAGGGCCACAGAGCATACAAAAGATACTCTGAAAGATCTCACTGACGCACTGAATACAGCCAAATACAACTTCCTTGACTTAATTTCCTGTCTTCACTCGCGTCCTCAAAAACTGGTCCATACCATTAACTCCCGACTATCTGCACTTCGCTTAATCTTCTTTATCTGCCTCAGACTTTGCTTAATAGTTTCCTAAAATTGGGATAACCAGGAATACCCTTAACTTTTCACTAAAAAATACTCCCACTCACCTCCTTTAAACCCAACAAATGACACTATTTACACTGCATCCAAAATCTTCTGCTGAATTGAGTCCCAGACGGAAATCTGCCAATCCCTTTTGTGCAGTGTGTGACTCCTTCAGTTATCTGATTGTCGCACACCTTTAGTACTTTCTTGCTTAGCCACAGTCTCTGCTACGGTCAGTACACTCTAGGCCTCAAGTCAGGAATGGTATTTCCTCTACCAAAATAATCCACTGCTGATTAATCTATGCCATCCAACTATCATCCTTTGTTTCAACTTCACAAAGTCATGAAACAGCTTGTCTTCAATTAGTAGACCACATGTCTCACCTCCTAAAACCTACCTGGCATTGCTATCAGGTTTGAGCCTTCACCTACCTTGCACTATCAGGTTTCAGAGCCCTCCAGTGTACTGAAACTATCCTCTCTCGTGGCTAATTTCAGTACCTGAACCAAGCAAAATGTATAATGGATTCTCAAACTCCTAGACCTCTCAGCTGCATTGGTTACCATTGCTCACACCACCCTGATCTTTACCCTTCTCATTCTTGGTACCTTTGAAAAAGCACATAGCAGGTTTTCCTCCTATCATTCTGATCGTTCAGACCATGGCTCCCTGCCTCTATGCTACATCTCAAGGCAGCATTATTTTCTCTTTTGGTTTCACTGATCATTCCTAAGTAGATGATACCCGAATCATCTTCTCTTTTCCAGCTTTTACCCCTGCCCCTCAAGGTAAAGTTTCTGACTGGGACTCCGAACTCTAATGTTGAACTCTGAAGACAGATATGGTCTATTTGCCAGGTAAAACTGCACCAATATCTACCACACACCCCATAACATTTTCCCATGACAGTCATCATCAAGCCATCAGTAAGAAACCATGGAGTAATACTGAACCTTACTAAGCGCCAGGAGCCCTTCATAACAATCACAGATACTGCTACCTAATATCAACTGCTGAACATTTGCAAAATGGATCCCAACATCCCCTTCCATACTGCTAAAACATTTACCTTCACGATAGTCTTCAGCAAGGTGGACTCATAACATTCTATCCGTAGGCCTCACCAATGTTAGTTTTTGCAGTAAATAAGATAATATATTTTACTGCCAGGACTTTATAACCTCCTTGTATATACGGTTTCTTCGCACTATGGGCTTTTGGCTATCTACCAAAAACAGGTTCTTGCCAAAACTACTTGTCCCATTTTTCAAAACAATGAAGGGACTAGCCAGCAGCTACCTAGATGACATCCTTGTAAAGTATCCACCCTCCCTCAATCTTTGAGTCACAACTTCTACTCTTATAGTCAAGTAACTTCCTGATCACCAGGGTTCGTGGGAAGAGCTGAAAAACCCAAGTGATGCTTTTTGTAAAGGGTGTGTAAAGTCTTCAAGTTACAGTATATTTTGGTCATTGCTTTAGTTGTTTGGTCTACAGAGACCATCTTAGTATATGTTGTCAGTACGTGCACTGCAGTTTAAGAAACAACAGTAATTAGAAATTGCCAATCACAGTGTGATCATCAGGTGCTCCCGAGTACACCTCACATCCGCTTCGGTATTATAGAACAATATTGCTTTCTTGCACACCCAGGGTGCCAGTGTGAATGCTGAATTGCCTCTTGTATGGCTGTTCTTGGTGAGACATAACATAAGAATTGCAGTGGAAACAGATGGTTAGTCACCTTTCACTTGGTGTTCTCTTGGCTTGCTGTACTTGCCAATATTTACCCAATGTCACGTCATAACTTAAAAAAAAAAAATGCATCGGTTCATCATTTTTGGTCAGTTAACACTGGGAAAAAAGCATTTTTACTCATGCAGGTAAGAAACACAAAATATTTATTTAAAGGAAAGTGCTCAAGTCTCCTTTAGAAGTAGAGACCGTATTATATTTTTTCACTTATTTTGATAATTCATAGCCAGTAAGAGAGAGAACCAACAAACACGAGATTTACCAGGTCTTCTATCAATTCTACAACTGCCTAAAGGTTACAATGGAGGTAATACTTCACATTACAGTTCATTTGTTCTCTTTAAAGCCCTGGCATGGATAGGTTATCAAATGTATTTTGCCATTCTGTAACTGGAGAATAAGTCCTAAATTAATTATAATGTTGCTCAACACTGCCATTTATTACAGTAGTATGGTGGGAAATACAGATTGTTACTTCATGTTGTTTTCCACATTTCAGCTTAATAAAATTGGGCTGGGCTTCTTTAAATTAAACACAAAACAACAACTGCAATTTAATGCAATACTTTCAGAAAAAAATTGCTCATTTCTTTACTCCTTAGTTTCTAAATCACGCTTGTCCTTGTTTCGCATTATTTACATCATTGACATTTTTGACATAGATGCAGGGACATTTCTTCCCATCAGAGTACCAGTGTAGTCTGATTTCCTTAAAGGTTTCTTTCCCAGCCTCTACGCACTGTTCCTGTATGCAGTCTAACAAGGGGATGGTAAGAGCATAGCATCTTGAATAGTCTGATTCTACAAAGGAGCTTTTGTAAAGGTATAGAGCTTACGAACTCTATTAATATGTAATGACCTGGAAAGAAAAGGTATGTCGATAGTCTCATCAGGTTTACTTTCAGCAGCATGGATGCATGGCGCACACTACCTCCCATCTTGTATCACATGCAGGACCAATAATCACCAACTACTACTGTCAAATCACATTTAACATACAAAGACACATATGTTAACCTGTGCCAAGTTTACAAAGCAGATTGGAGGTAACACTAGATGAAAACAAGAACACAGAATTAAGTCTTTATATGCATTCTGCCATTTGGGGCTCACACTGGTCAAAAGTCTTAACCAATGCTGTAGTCCTAAAACATTTAGCCCTCTACACATCAAAATTCTCTGCCAATCCTCTCACTTGCAGTATATGCAACCCCCCCCCCCCCCCAAAAGAAACATATGAGTTCTAGAGATTGGGAAAATCTGAGAGCCAAACTCCATAAAGTCTAGCAAGCAGAAAAAGGCTCACAAAAGCAAAATAGCTGAAAGGCCCTTCTTTGAGTCAAATTCCAAGATCCTCTTATATAAAATAGAGTCAGAAGGGCTGTCTCATGGATGTTTGTCCTGGCTGATTAAACGAAGACTTAAAGAACCCAATTTACATGTAGAACGTACTCACACAGCCCTAGTTCAGCAATAAGCAGCCGCCGCTGACATGTCCTATTCGAGCCATGAATTCATGTCATGCTATTCATCCTGATCTTCATCGTGATTACCACAAATGCAACAGACCGTCTTGAGCAGACATACACACAGGTTAGGTTAAGCAGAAATTCTTTTTCTCCTAAATAATAACACAGGAAGATGAGTGTGTGCCTCTGTGAAAAGAACAGGTGAAACTTATTGGTTAAGTTGGTTAACAGTCGTTTTTCCATAGGTTCAAAAGAGGAAAATTACGGTTCAATCGAAATCCAAAAAGGCCTACTGCTTGTTGGTGTATTCTCTCTTAGGGTGTTATGATGAGATAATTTAAGTCAAATAACAGAAAAGGCCCTACAAGACACTGTCACAAAGAATCGCCTATGTAATTGCATTGGAAATATGTAGCTGGTGAGTCAGTGAATTCCCGATTGGTGGTTAGGGCCTATTATCACATGGTTAAAGAAGCTTGTAAACTGGAATGGAATCACCTCAGTTTTAAAGCATAAATTAGCAAATTTATGCACTTGGGATCATAATAAAATGGGTTTCATTCATAACACAGATTCATTTCACACTTATATGACATTTAGTATGTATTGATATCTTTTCAGTTTTCATTGTTTTCCAGTTTCTTAAACATGTTGAATACATCTGAGAAACAACAGGTAGACAGCCAACACTTGTTTCCCCCCTCACCGCCATGCAGGCCAGGGTCTTTTTCAAGGTTTAATAAGAAGGCATGTCAAGGTCTGTCTCTAATAAGTACTGGTCAAAATTTAGATGACTAGAGCTTTAGTATTGCCCAGTCTCGAAACAATATTGTTGCGAAGAAAACTTAAAGTAAAAGGTAGGAAAAGACTCATGCTCTTTGGTCAGTCGTAGCTGTAGTCTTGCAGTAGTCCATTTTTTCTGCTTTAAAAAGGAGATTCCATTTCAGCTTACAGAGATAATTTAAGTGAATTAAATGTGGGAAAACAGTCTATGAAGGTCAATGTTGAAAAATGTAACAATAAATATGGATATATTTTTATCAGTATACTCAAAGAGATGAGGGATCCACTGGATCAGGTGGTCACAGTGTAAGTTTACAGTTCCTTAAGCCGGACCATCTAATGGAAGTCAGCATATTGGTTCAAATTTCATAGTTTGACCACTCAAATATCTACATCCCTAGAAGCCAACTGCTACGGCTCTGACTGAATAAGAAGCAGTGGTCTGAGACCTCAACTTCTCTATTGAGGGAATGACAGCTACAGACTCTTGATCCTGTTAAAGAATATCAAGATACAGGCAGAAAAAAGGAAAGATGATCTGGAAAACTAGCAGTATGTAAAACAATAAAGCAAAGGCTACAGATAAACCAAAATTATCCTGAAAAATGTAAGGCTTATGACCAATTTCCCCTTCAAAATAAAACGTAGGTAAGCAAGGTGAAAAGGAATTATGACTACACACACATTAAGGAAGCTATATCTCCACAGAAATAAATCTGGAGCATTCCTGGTGAGTTTAGAAAGGATAAATGAACTTCAGCCAACAAAAGTCTGTCCAAAGAGTCATGGAAAGCATACTCCATATTTTTCTCACTCAAAAAAATATACATAATTTAGGAAATCCAGGTCAAATAGAAGGACCCCCAGTATAGGGAGAGAGACTGCTTGAGAACCCTTTAACGATTCTAGGCCATCCGATCTATAGACTGTGAACATCATTCTGGCTATTGCTTTGGTGGATGTGAATACCCAGCACAGCCCAACCGAAAAGTACATAGCAACACCGCTTCTGTAAAAGCGGTATTAGATCTAATCACTGGCAAACCTCTCATACATAGTGAAAATGGAGTCAATATTTCAGTCTCAACCTTTCTCCAAACTTAGTGAGCTATTTGATTTTGCCCCAGTAGTAGTTTAGCTAGTTTGCCGTACAGAACCAGTGCTAAATTTCAGCCTGGGCGAACTGAGTTTATAACGAGTGAAGGTGGTGATGGACCCTGGTTATGAGATTTACGAGGAGGGTTTAACATCATGAACCACCACACAATGGGATCACACATATCAGTATGATGGCATAGCAAGGCATATCCCTACTCTCAATAAAGTTGATTCTACTGAAGCAGAGCAAAGTAGTGGTGCTGCCTCCATTTGCTTCACCATCACACCCCACTTCTTGCATTCTGCAAGGTTAAGCACCATCAAATCAACTGTTGCATGCATTCAGAATTAAATGTACAGCTATACACATGAAAATCAGTTAATCCTTCAAATCTTACCCACTGCAAAAGAAAACATTTCTAAACACCAAATCAACGTCCCATGTGGAGCAGGCCTCATGTGAATCTCGGTAAACACTTTAGGACCATGGCCAGTTCCGCTATCTATTCATGAAAGCCTGGAGGTTCAGGTGAAGGAGGTCCCTAGTAATAAGGTGTAGCCAAATCAGATGGATAGTCCCATTTCTTGAGCATTCCATAAAGAACTTGGCTAGAGGTAACCTTTGTGCTCTAAATGGTAGACTACTCAAATGGGGCCCACCTAGGCCGGTCCATCAAGCAACTGAAAATACTTCAAGTGTTGCAGAATGCAAATAGATTTTTTTCTCTGGCTGAAATACAAGGGTATATTAAAGAAAGCACTATAATAACAAAAGTATTCCACATAACCTAGGTGTCATATATACTAAAACAATGGTTAATTTGGATTTGTGCACATCACTTTTAGAACATTAAAGAGCCTTTTATAGTTGTTACAACTAAAATAAGAAGGAAACACGAAAAATCAATAATGGGCTGTGTGAAACTACAGTCCATTATTGATTTCTCTTCTTTGTTTCCTCATATTTGTAGCACTATATATTATGCTGTTGCGGAGGTGAGATTAAGTAACCTTTTATTGTATTCCCACTACTTGAGATTTGTTTGAACCTTGCATGACCTTCTCATCCTTCCTGTCTTTTAGGATGCATGTATATTTTGTCCTGATGAAGATCTAGGTGAAAATTATCTTGTGGGGACAAAACTTCAACAATCGTGCTTGATTAGACCGGTTGAGAAAATACTGCGCAACAAGGATAAATATACAGATCGTTTCCGTTATCCTAGAGGATCTCATGCATGTTTTGCAGCCAAGCTTTTCTACTGTGTGCTTATTTATGTATTATCACTTGGCATCACTCACCTGCACAACATTTTTTTAAATTCTTGGATCGCTTTTTGTAGCTAGAGTTCTATGAAAGATGTGTATATTTTTATTTCCGCACATAAAAAACAAATGATTATTGTTAACCTGTTGAACTGTGGCGCTGGATTTTGGATGTTTTCTACTGGAGTAGCACTGTTTAGGTTCTCTATTGTTCTAAGAGTGAATGAAAGCATTCTACATAAACCTGCCTGCGTAGAGCATGGAACAGACCAGTTTAAAAGCCTTAATTTTCTATTTAATAAATTCTAAAATAACCCAACAAGAATACTTTATTCACCTGGGGAGTGTTTATTGACACTAGCCAGGCTGAGTAGAGTCAGAAAAGGAGACGAGCATTTTCAGTGCAGAAAGCAAGGTCGGGGATGACTTTCCATTTGAGTTGAGAATAGCTGAGGGCCATTTCCTTTTGCGGAAGAAGCTAAAGGTGTTCCTTTTCCACAGTAACATATATTAGCAATATCAATTCATATAAGTAATCAGTCTGATGCTTCAATGAGAACCCGAGAAGCACAAGGCCATTCTGAGACATATGTAGTACTACACAAATCACAAATTTAACAATAGAAGAAGAAATCTGAAACGCTGCCTTTGGGGAAAGAAACAATACAGTGACGACCTAGACAATATAACTTTAGTTTTTGAATGACAAGATAGGAGCACAGCTGCTAGGTTGCCACATATCATGCGTGTTGTCGTTTTTAGACTGCATAGACCTGTAGATTACCCATTATACATACGGGCCCTTAAGTCCTGGCATGCAAAGAAAGTGATGTTAGCTAAAAAGCCACTACTACCTTAAGCGGACACACATTAAATGCAATCACGTAGATATGACTACGGTAAATGCACTAGCATACCAAATCTTTCCTTGATTTTAGGGAGACCTCCAGAGATGAAGTCAAGATTAGTTTTAGAAAGCAAGATAACTTGTGCAATTACTCTCACCTGAAAAGTCAGAAAGTAGATAGCTATTTGGGTATTTTCTATCTTGTCCATGTACTGTGGATAGATGCATACTTAATCTGATTTGGAAATTTCTCTGCAAAATAAAATGTGGTCTATAGATGGTTTGCATAACTAGCCTTCACTACTTTCAAAACTGACGGATAGGAATCTTCTGGACGAGACATCTATGCATGATTATTCCTTGTGATGACTAGTCTACGTGGAGCAGTTTAAAAAATAGGTAATCGGAAATCCCTTAAGGTCATTGTGGGAAGGGAGATAGTTTGTCCCATACAATGCATTTCTCACAACAAGCTTTCATATACAGGATGAGAGATCACTGAATTTAATGAGTCACCAAGATTACCCTCTAAATCTCAGAGAAGTACTAGTCATCATATGGTGGCAAAACAGAGTTACCATTTAAGAGTACCGTGGAAATGAAAGCTGTAGCTTAAGGTCTCATTAGGTGATTTGGCTATCAGAGAGTGATGTAGCAGATGACCCCTACCTCGAGAGAAAGACCAAAATCTTCCTTCCAACATGCCGAACAATTGATTATCCATGTCATAAAGGAATGCATTAAATTGGACGATATCCTAGAAGAGGGTGGCGGGAAAGAGGGATGAGGAGTTGAGAGGTAAGGTGGATAATCTAAATTATAAGGAAAAAATGCATTTGGACATCAGAATCAGTTAACTGATTCAGCATCGCTTTCTGTGGTGTATGTCACATTTAGTCATAGCACAAAGCATGAACGATGTTCAATTTACAAAAATGCCCTTGGAAACATTTATATTTTCAAATGCCATCAATGATCCACTAGCATTTAACTGGGATTGCGGCCTTGTGACCTTGGAGCGATAAGAAGAGCAGATGTAGTGGAGGCTCTACTGGGAGGTAGGACTGTGCCTTATGTGCCTCACAATTAGTGAGCTTAGTCAACAAGAAAAAAGGCTCCATACCTATATTTCAGATAGAAACTTAGCCAGGCGCTCGTGTCGATCTTATGGTACAACATGGCATAGCTCTGGCAATTTAGAGAAATGATGCATGGGCTAAAGAAAGGAGACAGGGGAGATGCCTTACTTTTTAAACTGGTGGAAGACCCATCATCTTAGAATTGAACATGCATGCTGAGTTTTGGGCCAATCTACATTGGTAATGGCAGAAGAATGACACCACAAATATTCATACCCAACCAAAATAAAACCAAGATGTCTGTGTATAGAATTAGACAATTAGAAATGAGTAAAAAGGAAACCACAGTAATACAAAATAAGAAATGCACTTCAAAAGTAGATATAAAAACCATAATTTTTCTGAGCAGTGGGTAACCGCTACGCTATACTGCGACTGCAGCAAATTAAACAGAAAGTTACATTGTCAATGAGCAATGGCACATTGTAAAATTACTTTAGTTTTACCTACTAATGGGATGCTATACTAAATGCATAATGTAAAATATTTGAGGCCCTATACTTATCAAGAAGTTCAGGCCATTTCCAAGTGGCCTTTATGTTCAGGTTTTGTTTCTCAAAATGATTGTGGAATAGTTACTTATTACATACTTAGCTATCAAGTGGTGGGTGATAAAGCAACTGAAATCCCAGGCAACTGTTTAAAAGAAACCTGGATGTATATTTTGAGGAAAGATGGTCAGAAAAAAAATAAGTACAATAAACTTGAGCAAAGGCAGGATGACAATGCAGGTGGCATGTCTAGAGATTATTTCAGTACTAGAATAATTTATTTGGCCATTTCTACCACTGAGAATTTGAGGTTCATTGTTAAAAATAAAGAACATGTTTACAGCATTGTTTTGTGGATACATCAAACGCTTCTGAAGAAACACATAAGAGCATCTATTTTTTCTCTGTCAAAGAATAGCTTTTGTTTACTTTTTTTTAACCTCAAACTAATCTCACAGACTCAGACGTCACAGTGATGAGCACAACTAGTTTGAAAGGAACACTAGCCAAAATCTCATTTGCACACATACACAAAGACAGAATTCAAAGATTAAATCTACAATTAACATGTTTCATCAAACCTTTGTTAGGTCTTACAGAAAACACACCAAGTGCTCATTGATGGCCACGATTAGTGGTTGGATCAAACTGGTTCAACTCAGACTGGTCAAGCAGTTCAAAATCGTCCCCTTCTGCATCAGTGTCCAATTCAGAACTAGAATTTCTGTGATATGTTTTTGCAGGTCGTGGCGGATGGTCACTGAATAAGGGCATTTGTTGGGCAGCTCCTGATAGGGCATACTGGATCATTCCTCTGGTAACTAACCCAGCTAAATCGGTTGTGAAATTCTGGATAGGTGGTAGTCCGCTAAGCGACATCTCAGCGTCTAATTCTTCCTGGTCGTAGTAGAGCTGTGCTTCTTCTGCCCTCTGCGAGTGATAAGCAGTGCTTGGGATGCCAATGCTAGTGTCATCTTCATCATCTAGTCCCAAGGCTTCTGGATTTATGGATGGAAAATCTGGAAGGTCTCTTGCAAATGACTCTTCTGGATCACTGTGGCGGTCAAAATCTAATGAAAAACAAGAAATTGAAGCACACTTTCTAATTAAACACTAAAACAATGAAAAAGTGGCAATCTCACGTTACCATAGGTGGAGAATCTACTTCAGTTGTCTAAGGCCAGCACAACCAGCATTCATATCTTTTATCAAAACTGTATAGCTCGTTACCGAACCATCATAAACATCAACTTAGTCCAAACTGTTATTTTTTGGTAGAGAAATGGATGGCTCGTGCCCAGGGAAAAGTAACTATTCTCTCTGAATTCATAGACAGTTAGATAGATATTTTAAACAAAAAAACAATAGGTAACATGTTCTATATATTTTCTTTATTTGTTTGTTTTAAAAAGTAAACCCATTGAGACAAAGTGACATTACGATATATTTGACTGAAAACACCACTGTACTAGACCCTTTTTAAAACCCCAATCAAGGGAAAATGTAGCCTTTAATAGCATGAGACCTTGTACCAGGTTGGTTGTTGCATGCAGCTGGGTGGTGGTGAGGGTGTCCATCCATTGGGTCTGTGTCACTTAGCACCATCTGGGGAAGAGGGTGTTAGTGGGGTTGGGGTGGTGCGCATAGGTCCTGCGATGGAGGATGGAGTAGTTGGTCCAGGTGATTTCTGGGGCATGGCTGTATTTGACTCCGTTGCTGGAAGTGAAAAACGGGTCCAGTGTGTGTCCTGCTTTGTGTGTGGGGTCTGTAACCAGTTGGGTTAGGCAGTTGTTGTCCATTTGCTCCAGGAGGTTGGCGGAGTTAGTGTCTGTGGGGTTGTCATGGTGGAAGTTGAGGACTCTGAGAAAGATGTAGTGCTCGGACTCGATAGCAAGTGGGGCAATGAAGTCTGTGATGGCGTTGCGTGGTCATGGGGATCTGTAGGCGAGGGTGCCGCTGATGGTTGTTTTGTCATCTGTGTGGAGTTTGAAATGAAGGTGTTCCATGATCGCTGTGGTGTCGTCTTTGGTGGTGGTGCAGCGGATGGTGTCTTTGTGGATGATTTTGATGCCCTCTCCAAGTTTATTGGTGCGGTCCCTGTGTATCATCTTGTAACCGTTTGGCGTAGTAGTGGCGATGTCGGGGCGCAGGCGAGTCAGGTTTCTGTGATGAAGGCCACGTCGGGGGCGAAGGTGGAGATGGTGTCCCAGACCTCAGTAGAGCGTTTGCAGAGGGATCTGGCACTGATGAGGAGGCAGCTGAGTGTTTCCAGGGTGGTCTCGGTCGACGCAGAGGCGTGGTTTTCTGTGTGGACTAGAGGTGCTGCGTTGCAGGTGAAGAGACAGCAGTAGCAGGTGAACGGTCCGGTTGTAGAGCGAGGAAATGCAAGGTAGCAGTTGTTGTGGCGTCCTGGGTCCAGTGCTCGGAGTTCTACGGTGGAGTACCTGTAGGTGTCCAGAGGGCCAGGGTTCCTGGTGATGGGTGTGGTCCAGATGTGGACGGGTGCAGATGGGCTTGCCTTTGCTGTGACTTCCTTTAAGTAGGTCTAGGGTGGGGTGCTGGGAAGCGGATGGCGGGAAACGGTGAGCGAGCAGGCGTAGCTCGCTGTACAAGCAATCCAAATGAATACAAAAAGGGCGCAAGTCAACAAAAAATAAACACAAGCAGGCTATGCAGGGTAAAAAGGCAAGCAGGGTAAAAACTTTAATAAAAAAAAAAAAAAACAACAACAAACAAGCACAGACCGGCAAATTCACAGCACAATCAGAATCAGGCTGAGAGGCAAAGCAGGGCCAACTGAGTAAGCCCAGATATGCATAAAACGTGCGTAACTTCAACAAAGCAAGTGCAGCTGAAAGGGAACCAACAAAATCTCTGGGCACAGGGGAAGGTCATGGGGTCAACCGGGAGAAGAGGCATGCATGAAACGCCCCTGGCATAAACTGGACACTTCAACCTTTGTGTCCACTTTAAATTCATCACGCCCCGACTGGCCTACTGACTTGGAGGAAGCTGATAGAGCCTTCAGGGGCTGGATTAACAACTCACTAGATCACTGTATCCCAAAGAAACTGACCAGCGCCAAGCGCACGCAAGGTATAACGAGACCCTGGCGCTGGAAAAGAAACATTATAAAACCTTGGAACGTATCTGGAGGTGCACCTATGACTCCAATGCAAAAAAGCTCTACAGGAAGGCTATTAAAGCCTACCACAAATCAGTGCAAAAGACTAAAGCTGCGTTCTACACCAATCTGATCACATCGAGCCCCAACCCCTCAAACTATTTTCTCCCTTATGAATATGATAAAACCCCCGGTAGGTACCAATAATATCATATCCACCAACTGGCACGCTATTTCATTAATAAAGTAGAATGCATTTACAATACACTCGACTCGAGAAGGGCCTCCTCCAACCCTTGGCCTACTATCTCTTCATCTGATCTCCCCTACTCTCTACAAGATCTACCATCTCTGTCCCTTAAAGACCTGGACGTACTGGCAGCAAAGGTGAAATCAGGCTCTCCCGATGATCCAGTAAACCCGGTCACCTTTAGGAAATTCCAAGACTGTCTTATGATTGAGGGTAGGGAATTGAGCAATAGATCGCTCCAGCTGTCAGTAATCCCCAAATCATGGAAACATGCAAAGGTCATTCCCCTGCTGAAAAAGCCAACACTGGATGCATCTATGCCGGAGAATTTCCGGCCAATTTCTCTGCTTCCATACTTGGCCAAGATTATGGAGTCCCATGTTAATATCAGCCTGACAAAGTATTTGGAAGTCAATGAGATTTTGGACAGTTCACAAAGCGGATTCCGGCCTAGACATAGTACAGAATCCGCCCTTTTGGCGGTCACAGAGCAGCTGAGGGCAATGCTAGACGTGGGCAACACTTCGGTACTGATTTTACTCGATCTGAGTGCGGCCTTCGAAGCGGTCTCCCATGAGATTCTGCTTCAACGACCTCGGGGAGATCGGGGTCAGTGGCAAGGCTTGGGCCTGGTTTGCTTCTTTTCTATCTGAACGCTCCTTTCAGATCCACGCTCCTCCCTACCTGTCCAGTACCTACCCCCTCAGCAGTGGTGTCCCCCAAGGCTCTGCCCTGAGCCCTACGTTGTTCAACATGTACGTTCGCCCTCTAGCCCTCCTAGCCAAAGCCCGGAATATTAATATGATATCATACGCCGACGATACGCAATTGATATTCACCTTTTCCAACAATCCAGCTCTAGACCAACTGAAATTCCGTGAGGATGTTTTGACCATCTCAGACTGGATGGCGGATAATTATCTTCTGGTATATAAAGGGGGGTCACTGTTCCTTAAGAGGAGAGTTCAAAGTGGAGAAAGAAAAAGGAAAAGGTGTCCTGTGCTACTCTGTGTGGGGACAGTGTGTCCTCATCATGATGCCCTCACACACCCCGAAGGATGTCATGCTTCATCATTGGGCTTTTTGCTCCTCGTCGGGCTGGCGCTGCAATGCCCTACGGGTCCCCCGAAGGGTCTCTTTTTCGGAGATCTTTTGATGAAACAAGCCGTTAGGTGCGTGCGTGTGAGTGGAAGTGAGGTCTCAACTAGTGTGTTAAAAAATGACTGGAGGGAGAGTGGCTATTATTTATTAAAGTGGTCCCTCTGTCATTAGTAAAAGGTGTGTGGTGCTGCTGTGGGATATTATGTCCCTCAGTAGCTAGATATGAGTCCTTAGTGGGTGTCTCTAGTGGTCGACATGTTTCGCGCTGTGGCCTCTGGAGGAGATCCAAAGCGCTTCTTCAGGACCAAAGTGAGTTTAAATAAAGTATCACTAGCGGCCTAAATTTTTCAGTGCCGCCAGGTTGATGGAAAGGAGTAGCGTCTCTGAAAAGAGAAAGGGGTAGGACAGAATATGGGTATAGCTCTAATGTCAAGAATGTGTATAGTCCAGGTCTGCCATTGGGGGGGCCTGGTGCATATTACCATTAGCGTGAGACTTATCGCTATAGGTCAGCATGGGTGTATGAATATCTATATTGTGTTATTATTTACAATGATGTAAAAAAATTGAAAAGATAAGAAAATGAATACAAAGAAAGAAAGAACATAATCAACATGTAGAACATCGAGGATGAGTTTGTCGCTCTTTGGTCACAGGTATCATGCAGTGCTGTATCCAGTAGTAATTGGTCTATACACGACTTATACAGAGTGGATAATCGGTGAAAAGTTGTTAAAGGTTAAAAGTAGAAACTATGAATATCACTAGAGGGGCCCCACCATTGATGGCAAACCTAAGGACACTGTTCCTGTTCATAACAAATTAAAAACATAATCCTCACCCCTTGTTTCTATAATTATGGCCTCATGAGATCAGTGAGGGCCGATGGGAACTGTAAAGAACAGGGAAGGAAGCATTGTTTACAAATTACATTCATTGTAAAAATCACGTTATCAATGTTCACAAACAGAAAAGGAAAATCACACAGGGGTCCTCATTTGTGATGTTTACCCTGCAAACTAAGAAAAAAATAGGAAAATTCTTTGGGTTCTCATATTGTATTGATGTCATAGATCGAGAGATTCACAAATTCTGCATGTCACACTCGGGCACTGCAAGGGAGAGGAAGGAAAAGGAAGAACATACCGGCATATTGCTAGCGTTATATTGATCTTACTTCTCTCACATTTATCCTGGGAGTGGTTGAGAGTCTAGTTCAGGCCCAGTGTTTATTTTCTCAAAGGAAAAGCTTTAAAGCCTAGGAAGTGACAAAGCGCAAGTGTTATCCTTGTAGTACTCACGGTTCTCCCATTCAGCTGTGCTGCTCCACCTGCATGCCTCTCTCCGTCTCCGCCGGTATTCAAGCAGTTTTTGCCGCCCTTTTTATAGTGGGAGTATGCTATTAATTAAGGAGTTAATAGGAGAGTGTATAGTGTTGTGTTTGGGCGCCATCTTGTAGCGGGTGATTTTATTGTAAAATCGTCTTAAGTCCTGGTATATTGTGATCATCGTTGGCTTTGTATGTCACGTGACTCATAATTTATGACATTTAAATACCACCGGAGTGGTTTCTAGGATATTGATCTAGATTTTGGTTGTTATTGACATAGTTGTTTTTATTACTACGCTAATCCAAAATTGGTCGTTTTCTTGGGAGCCATTTTGAAGTGGTGTTTCTGGTTACTATATTTGTTCATAGTTGGGCATGGAGTTGTCTTTTTCAGATTCCGCTTCTGGTTACTCTGTATGTCCAAAATTTTGGATCTATGTCATGATAAACTGCTGAGGTTTGTTAAAATATTGATATATACAGGTAGGGTGAATATGTGTAATTTTACCATCGGATATGTTTATCGTACTAATTCAATCCAGGGTATTTCATCATTTAGGCCCTTGGTGTTAGTCCGTAGCGGTGGACCCATCTTTGTTCTTTTTGGAAGAGTGTTCTGGTTGACCATGCAGGATTTGATTCTATGATAGTCCAGTTTACTTGATCTAGGTGTGTGCCCAGTCTCGATATAGTGTCTGCTCATTTTGGTGGTATTCTTTTTACATCTTATATTACTTCTGTGTTCGTTTATACGTGTTCTTATGGCTCTGGTTGTCATTCCTATGAATAAAAGATCGCATGGACATTTTACCATGTAGACACAGTTCTTAGTATTGCAATTAGTGTGCTTTTTTTGCGTCCACTCCAGATTGTTCATTTGTAAAGTTTTTGTATGTTTTGTCAAGGGGCAGATGCTGCACGTGCCGCATGGGTAATGTCCTTTTACTGTTGGTAGGTCCCAGTGTCCTTTGAGAAAAGAAACACTGGGCCTGAACTAAACTCTCAACCACTCCCAGGATAAATGTGAGAGAAGTAAGATCAATATAACGCTAGCAATATGCCGGTATGTTCTTCCTTTTCCTTCCTCTCCCTTGCAGTGCCCGAGTGTGACATGCACAATTTGTGAATCTCTCGATCTATGACATCAATACAATATGAGAACCCAAAGAATTTTCCTATTTTTTCTCTTAGATTGCAGGGTAAAAATCACAAATGAGGACCCCTGTGTGATTTTCCTTTTCTGTTTGTGAACATTGATAACGTGATTTTTACAATGAATGTAATTTGTAAACAATGCTTCCTTCCCTGTTCTTTTACAGTTCCCATCGGCCCTCACTGATCTCATGAGGCCATAATTATAGAAACAAGGGGTGAGGATTATGTTTTTCATTTATTATGAACAGGAACAGTGTCCTTAGGTTTGCCATCAAGGTGGGGCCCCTCTAGTGATATTCATAGTTTCTACTTTTAACCTTTAACAACTTTTCACCGATTATCCACTCTGTATAAGTCGTGTATAGACGAATTACTACTGGATACAGCACTGCATGATACCTGTGACCAAAGAGCGACAAACTCATCCTCGATGTTCTACATGTTGATTATGTTCTTTCTTTGTATTCATTTACTTATTATCTTTTCAATTTTTTTACATCATTGTAAATAATAACACAATATAGATATTCATACACCCATGCTGACCTATAGCGATAAGTCTCACGCTAATGGTAATATGCACCAGGCCCCCCAATGGCAGACCTGGACTATACACATTCTTGACATTAGAGCTATACCCATATTCTGCCCTACCCCTTTCTCTTTTCAGAGACGCTACTCCTTTCCATCAACCTGGCAGCACTGAAAAATTTAGGCCGCTAGTGATACTTTATTTAAACTCACTTTGGTCCTGAAGAAGCGCTTTGGATCTCCTACAGAGGCCACAGATAGCGCGAAACATTTCGACCACTAGAGACACCCACTAAGGACTCATATCTAGCTACTGAGGACATAATATCCCACTAGCAGCACACACCTTTTACTAATGACAGAGGGACCACTTTAATAAATAATAGCCACTCTCCCTCCAGTCATTTTTTAACACACTAGTTGAGACCTCACTTCCACTCACACGCACGCACCTAACGGCTTGTTTCATCAAAAGATCTCCGAAAAGAGACCCTTCGGGGACCCGTAGGGCATTGCAGCGCCGGCCCGACGAGGAGCAAAAAGCCCAATGATGAAGCATGACATCCTTCGGGGTGTGTGAGGGCATCATGAGGAGGACACTGTCCCCACACAGAGTAGCACAGGACACCTTTTCCTTTCTCCACTTTGAACTCTCCTCTTAAGGAACAGTGACCCCCCTTTATATACCAGTTACCAATCGGGAGCAAGGGTCACTGGACCTAACAATCAGCTCCCACCGTCCCCCCCTCTCTTTTTGATAAATAGGATAATTATCTTCAACTTAACGCCTCGAAAATGGAGGTGCTCCTGGTAGGCCGCGATACCCATAAATGGGACTATCAGTGGTGGCCTGCGGCACTAGACACTCCGCCCCATCCGAAAAGTGCAGTCAAGAACTTGGGGGTTCTGATGGACAACACCCTCTCTTTTGACCTTCACACCAAAAAGGTGGCAGGCACATGCTTCAGCCATCTTCGCGGTCTAAAACCCATTTTGGGGTTTTTCGATGCTTCCACTTGACAAGTGATTATTCACTCGGTGGTCATGTCACGCCTCGACTATTGCAATGGCCTGCTACTTGGCGTAAATAAAACTGTCACTAAGACTCCAAAGGGCACAGAACGCGGCTGCTCGCATACTTTTCGCCCTCCCTAAGTACTGTCATACCTCTCATCTCTTGCGCCGTCTTCACTGGCTGCCTATCGAACAGAGAATTCAGTGTAAAACTCTCTGCACCACCCATAAGATCTTACACGGTCAGGGTCCCCAGATATTGCAGGGGCTCTGCACATTTTATGTCCCAGCACGAGCTCCACGCTCCGCAGACCTGTACCTGGCCTGCACTCCTCGGGTGCGTAGGAGCAGAGCTGGGGGGCGCTCATTTAGGGCCTTGGCCCCTGCCCTATGGAACTCCATCCCTCTCGCAGCACACAAGATCATGGGGCATTTAGAAAACAGATCAAAATTTGGCGGTTTTCGTCCATCTAGCTCCACGGTGTGCGCGCAGGGTGTGCACATGTCCCTTGGGCATTCAGAAACTGGTCATACTTGGCCGTCTCTTCATCTGTCTAGCTTCACCTTCCCTGGCCTTCCGTCCGCCAGCGCTGGGACGCCCCGGTGTTGGGGCAGCCATGCGCTATACAAATATATCTAACATAACATGCAGCCAAGCAGTGTGGGGGAGCTGGCAGAAGGACCAGAACTTCAACACCTGGATCACCAACGCCGCAGACGAGTCTTCCCCATCAAACCAGACAAAACTTGCAGATGTACAAAACGAGGCAGCTGGTTCACACCTGTACAATGAACCGCAGCTGCAAACGGGAGAGAAAATGGAGCACCAGCTGTGAGACTACTGACCAAGCCACATTAAAGTCACCCCTCAACAAATACCACCAAAGACTCAAAAACGCGAAAAAGGACGCCCTTTCAAACCACATCAAGGCAAGCGCCAAACACACAAAGGAACTCTTCACCATGGTCAGAGAATGCTCCTGCCCCACAGCCACCAAGAACATGATTCCCCCCCTCACAGAAACTATGCAACGCTCTAGCGAACCACTTCCACAATAAGATATTTACCATCTACAGGAAAGTTGAGACCCAACCCACTGATCTCCTTAGCCGCCTAACTCCAAAGGAAGCCCCTCCAGTACCTCCCGCATGGAAACAACTCACCACACCGGACGCCAAAGCTATTATGAACTCCATTCACTCGGGAGCACCCAATGACCCCTGCCTCCACATCAAACCACCATCTTAAATGCATCCATCACCACCTTTCCTGATGCATGGAAACATGCAGAAGTCCGACCCCGCCTCAAGAAACGCTCTGCCTACCTGAGCTAACTGCAGAACTATTGCCCTATCTAATCTCACTGCTCCCGTTCCCCACCAAAGTCCTGGACAATGCCATCAACTGGCAGTTCACTGAAAACCTTGAGAGAAACAACCTTCTAGACTCCTCCTAACCCGGATTCCGTGCAAACCACAGCACCGAGACCACTCTGATCGCCAGCCACGGACGACATCCACACCCTGTTAGACAGAGGAGAATCGGCGGCCTGATCGTCCTCGACCTCTCTGCAGCCTTCGATACCGTATCCCAACACACACTCATCAAGAGACTGCACCAAATTGGGATCAAGGGAGATGCAATTCACTTAAGTGCATCATTTCTCATGGGACAAACTCACACGCCTAACTCCCTTCATCTCGGACCACACGAGCACCATCTGCGGCGTCCCTCAAAGTTCATCCTTCAGCCCCACCCCCTTCAACACCTCCATGACGCCGCTAGTAGACATCATCAGAACCCACTATCTCAACACCTTACCCTATGCCAATGATACCCAGCTCATCCTCTCGCTCTCAGCAGACCCCACCACCAAGACCAACTTCCACAACTGCATGAGGAACGTCGCAGACTGGATGAAGACCAACTGTCTGAAACAACACTGACAAGACCGAAGTGCTGATCTTTGGCAACCACACCTCCCTCTGGAACGACACCTGGTGGCCCGCCGAACTTGCATACACTCCCACACTGACAGACCACGGGTAACCTCAACATCATCTTGGACAGTAAACTCACCATGAAGCGACAGATCAACAGTTTCCTCCACCCGTTTCCACATTCTCAGATTGCTCCGAAGAATCTTCAATGGCTCCCCATCAGCACAAGAAAAACTGCCATGGAACTGATGAGAAGGTTCCAGACTATACAGAATGCAGAGGCCAGACTGATCCTCAACATGCTTAAGCGGACCCACATTACCAAACACTTGAGAAATGTCCACTGGCTTCCTGTCCACAAGAGATGCTAATTCAAGTTATTGACACGCCTACAAAGCCCACCACGACCAAGGACTAGCATACATGAACCACTGCCTGAACTTCCACCACCCATCCAGAAACCTCCGATCTGCCTCCTGCGCACAGACTCCACGCATCCGCCATAGCCTCAGCAGAGGCCGCTCTTTGTATCACCTCGCCGCCAAGTCCTGAAATGACCTCTCCCTTCTGAACATCACCCTCACTGACTGACTTCAATAGGAAACTCAAGACCTGGCTCTTCGACTAAGCCCAGCAACCCAGCGCCTGGATACACTTACGGGTGATAAGTCACACTTTACAAGTACTAATTGAATGATTGAGAAACAACAGTACCAATTAGACAATTTAACTTTAAGGAATTCCGGAGGTTGACAACCTTCCGATCTTGCAGTGCAGGTACAGTAAGGTAGTTCATCTTAAAGAAAATGCAGTGGAAGGATTAACGTCCCTAATTGCTTTTTCAACTAAAGACCTTGGATGGGGAGGATTATTTATGGATTCAGATGGAAACCCAGGACAGTGAACCAAGATTACAGTAAACCACTTGAACCCTCACTGTCCTCGGATTTTCTGTGATGGTCAAAACCACTAAAACAGCTCAGCAACAAAGTGAGTTGAAGACTCAACTTTTTAAAGAACACCTCATTGCAATGTATTACCCGTCTACAACATATATCTCTCTCTCTATATCGCTCTCTCTATATATATATATATATATATATCTCTCTCTATATATATATCTCTATATGGTAATGGATTGCCTCGTAACCGCCACGACCAAGGGCAGCAAGGAACAGCTGTCAGTGTACAGTCCGGGACTGCACGGAGTGGCGCAATCACTGTATTGGCGCCACGGGTCCAAGCTGTTACTTGGAATGAGAGGCAGGACGTACGGGGACTCAGGGAAGTCTTATGGCTGCAAAGAAACCGGGACTTTAACAGCTGAATACAACCACCTTTTACAGAAACATCACGGCTCATTACGAGACCTACTTACCCAGGAATGATGTATGCTGGGAACTGCAGTTCGACATTGAAAGCTGCGGTGATGTTTATGGGGCAGTTCGACTTCCACCAATGGGAGTTCGGCAGGACATTTAAAAGGAGGTTGGCTGGTAATTTCCGGTGATATGGCATTTGATAAAGGAACACTTTCCGAAACGCGTCATGCCACTGCTGAAATAAATGGACTTTCCTGTTTCTTCCCCGCTGTGTCCCTCTGATTACTTCAAAAAAGTGAGGAAATCGTTTGTGTCATGTTTTGCGGGCTGACCAGTGGCGCGCAGAGGGACCCGTCCTACAAGTGTTCGAGGCTTACTGGTACACAACGCAAGTTAATTTTTTCCATGGTAATGGATTGCCTCGTAACCGCCACGACCAAGGGCAGCAAGGAACAGCTGTCAGTGTACAGTCCGGGACTGCACGGAGTGGCGCAATCATTGTATTGGCGCCACGGGTCCAAGCTGTTACTTGGAATGAGAGGCAGGACGTATGGGGACTCAGGGAAGTCTTATGGCTGCAAGGAAACCGGGACTTTAACAGCTGAATACAACCACCTTTTACAGAAACAGCACGGCTCATTACGAGACCTACTTACCCAGGAATGATGTATGCTGGGAACTGCAGTTCGACATTGAAAGCTGCGGTGATGTTTATGGGGCAGTTCGACTTCCACCAATGGGAGTTCGGCAGGACATTTAAAAGGAGGTTGGCTGGTAATTTCCGGTGATATGGCATTTGATAAAGGAACACTTTCCGAAACGCGTCATGCCACTGCTGAAATAAATGGACTTTCCTGTTTCTTCCCCGCTGTGTCCCTCTGATTACTTCAAAAAAGTGAGGAAATCGTTTGTGTCATATCATGTTTTGCGGGCTGACCAGTGGCGCGCAGAGGGACCCGTCCTACAAGTGTTCGAGGCTTACTGGTACACAACGCAAGTTAATTTTTCCATGGTAATGGATTGCCTCGTAACCGCCACGACCAAGGGCAGCAAGGAACAGCTGTCAGTGTACAGTCCGGGACTGCACGGAGTGGCGCAATCACTGTATTGGCGCCACGGGTCCAAGCTGTTACTTGGAATGAGAGGCAGGACGTACGGGGACTCAGGGAAGTCTTATGGCTGCAAAGAAACCGGGACTTTAACAGCTGAATACAACCACCTTTTACAGAAACAGCACGGCTCATTACGAGACCTACTTACCCAGGAATGATGTATGCTGGGAACTGCAGTTCGACATTGAAAGCTGCGGTGATGTTTATGGGGCAGTTCGACTTCCACCAATGGGAGTTCGGCAGGACATTTAAAAGGAGGTTGGCTGGTAATTTCCGGTGATATGGCATTTGATAAAGGAACACTTTCCGAAACGCGTCATGCCACTGCTGAAATAAATGGACTTTCCTGTTTCTTCCCCGCTGTGTCCCTCTGATTACTTCAAAAAAGTGAGGAAATCGTTTGTGTCATATATATATCTCTATATATCTCTATATATCTCTATATATATCTCTCTCTATATATATATATCTCTCTCTATATATATATATCTCTCTCTATATATATATATCTCTCTCTCTATATATATATCTCTCTCTCTATATATATATATATATATATATATATATATATATATATATATATATATATATCTCTCTCTATTATCTACTGGCGGTCGCCAGTAGATAGTTATAGTTAGGACCTATTATCCATAGGAAATCCGCGACATTCTATTTGCAATAACGTTGGCGCCGGTTGACGAATCTTCGCGAAAGCTTCCAACTTGTTGGGGCGCTCCGGTCCGCTCCTACCCTGAAAGTCTCGGGGTGATACGTCAAGCGGGGCCGAGAAAAAGGGGGGTCCCAAAACGCATTTTCCCCATTCATTTTTCCATAGGAACCTTTAGTCGCAGCTACAGCTCGAACTGCTGAACGGAATTACCCCAAATTTGGCAAAGAGGTAGCCCTTGGTTCAGACTGGTCCCTTTTGCTAAAATGGTGTAAATCAGTTCAGTAGTTCCTGAGAAATTCACAATTAAAATCACATATATATCTATGGGCGCGTCGGATCCGCGTATCCTCCCGATCACGAGCTGCATGCTAATTGGCTGTCAACACTCCAAATCAAGAAGTGTTGGCAGCCATTTTGTCCCTCGGTAGAACCGAGGGACAGAAACAAGTGCGCAAAGCGCAAAAGGGGGCAGGGTAGAAACACCCTGACCCCTAGGCAGAAAAGCATTTTTTTTTTTTTTTTTTTTTTTTAAATCGGCGGGACTCGCTAGGGTGCGCGGATCCCGCCAGAGAAAAAAAGAAACAAGTGCGCAAACGCACAAAGGGGGCAGGGTAGAAACACCCTAACCCCTAGGCCTGCTCAGGGGGTCCCACAAGGACCCCCTGGGCAAAAAGCATTTAAAAAAAAAAAAAATCGGCAGGATGCACTAGAATGAGAACAAAAAAATCGAAGCGCGGTCTCCCGCGCTCGATAAATTTGCTCCCGGGTGGGCCAAGTCCCGGGGCATGCTGGGGGGTTTATTTATGTATGGGGGCCTCTAGGCCTCCAAGCCCCGGGGACCGCCACCCCCGGGGCTTTATTTGAAAGTAGCGGGAGGGCTCTGAGCCCTCCCGCAGCCCCGGGACCACCACCTCCCCGGGGCTTCTTTATTAAATTAACATGTGTGGGGGCTCCAGCCCCCCACACGCCCCGGGACCACCACCTCCCGGGGCACTAACAAAGTTGAAAATGGGGGTCCGTTAAGGACCCCCGAGCCCCGGGACCACCACCTCCCCGGGCGGTGCATTTGGATGGGAGGGGGCCGCGCGGCCCCCCTCCTGGAGCCTGTGGTGGCACTGGGGACCGCCACCCCCAGGGCGGCTCCTGCAGTGTCCCGGGTGCCTACCCCCGGGACACTGCTGCTTGTAATGACAGGATGGGAGCCTCGCGGCTCCCGTCCTGTCATTGCAAACTGCTTTGGATATTGGAAGAGAGAGCAGGAAACCTGCTCTCGCTTCCAATATCCAAAGACAATTGCTTTTCCACATGGGGAGCAGCATGTTAGCTGCTCCCCATGTGGAAAGCAATGCCGGCTCGCGCAGGAGGCGGGGAGCCGGCGGGACTGTGGGGGTTTGGGGACCCCCACAGTCCCCAACCAGAGGCCAGGCCCCGGGGGATGGGGTCCCCGAGGCAAGTAGTGGCCTGGGAGTGAAGCCACGCGGCCCCCTCCCCAGAAATAATTTTTTAAAAATAAAAAAATAAAAAGGCCTGCCCCGGGGATGGGGTCCCCGGGCAAAAGGAGGCCTGAGGAGGGGGCCACGCAGCCCCCTCAAAAATTAATGAAAAAGTGGGGTCCCGGGGTAGGATTCGGCCAGGGGAGTGGAGGCCACGCGGCCCCTTCCCGTATAAAATAAAAAATAAATTAAAAAGGGGATAAGGCCCTGGGGGATGGGGTCCCCAGGGCCCAAAAATAGGAAAAGGAAGGGGGCCACACAGCCCCCTTCAGGGAAAAAAAAAAAAAAAACGATCGGGCCGCAGGCCCCGCCCCTTCCTTCACCACTCTGCAAACGCGCCCTGGCGCGTTTGCAGATGGGGAAGTAATTCCCCTTCAATACTGGGGGTCCCTGGGGGCCAACTAGCCCACCAGGAACCTCCAGTATGCGCCAGGGGGCTGCGTTGCAGAGAGGTGTAAAGAGGCCACGCCCTTTTACACCTCTCTGCAAGGCAGCTCTGTGGCGCTTTGGATATACCTGTTGGGCTAGTTGGCCCCCAGGGACCCTCAGGATTCAAGGGGAGTTAATCCCCCGACTTAAAACGCGCCACGGGGCGCGTTTGCACAGTGGTGAAGGGAGGGGCGGGGCTTCAGGTGACATGTGTGCAAACAGGCCCCGTGGCGTGTTTTAAGATGGGGGATTAAGTCCCCTTGAATCCTGAGGGTCCCTGGAGTCCAACTAGCCCACCATGTACTTCCAAAAGCGCCACAGAGCTGCCTTGCAGAGAGGTGTAAAGGGGTGTGGCCTCTGTACACGTCTCTGCAACGCAGCCCCTGGCGCATACTGGAGGTTCCTGGTGGGCTAGTTGGCCCCAGGGACCCTCATGATTAAAGGGGACTTAATCCCCAACTTAAAACGCGCCACGGGCGCGTTTGCACAGATGTCACCTCAGGCCCCGCCCCTCCCTTCACCATTGTGCAAATATTCCGCTAAAATCAGCCGAAATACGAATTCCGATTTACTCACCTGTTATCAGGAGAGACCTCAGTGCTGCATCTTTCAGCCCAGTACTGATCCTGAAAAGTAATTTTAACCGTACTTACCAGTAACTTGAATTTCCTTCCATAGGATATCATTGACTGCTTTTTGCTGAAAAAGTTTCTAAGTGTCGATTTTTGAAACATACAAATATTCCTCTAAAATCAGCCAAAATACGAATTCCGATTTACTCACCTGTTATCAGGAGAGACCTCAGTGCTGCATCTTTCAGCCCAGTACTGATCCTGAAAAGTAATTTTAACCGTACTTACCAGTAACTTGAATTTCCTTCCATAGGATATCATTGCCTGCTTTTTGCTGAAAAAGTTTCTAAGTGTCGATTTTTGAAACATACAAATATTCCTCTAAAATCAGCCGAAATACGAATTCCGATTTACTCACCTGTTATCAGGAGAGAACCCAGTGCTGCATCTTTTAGCCCAGCACTGACCCTGAAAAGTAATTTTAACCGTACTTACCAGTAACTTGTATTTCCTTCCATAGGAATCCATTGTCTGGTTTTCAGCAGAAAAGTTTCAAAGTGTCGATTTTCACAAACTACAAATATTCCTTAAAAATCGCCTGTATGACTTAAACGCATTCTTTCAACTGTTTACAGGAGATGCACCAGTGCTGGATCCAGGATCCACCACTGAGTGAGAAAAAGTCACGATAACACTACTTACCTGCTAAGTGAATTTCCTCCCATAGGATAACATTGGTGATTCTATGTGAAAAAGTTTCTAAGTGTCAACTTTTAAAATACAATAATATTCCTTAAAAATCACTACTGTAACCAAAACGCTTTTACTCAACTGTTTACAGGAGATGTCCCAGGACTGAATCTAGGATCCAGTCCTGTGGTTAGAAAAGTAATCCATAAAGTAACTAATTGCATTTAGCTAGAAATTCACATTGAGCTCAATGTTGCATTGTGTTTGAAATTGTGTTGCCCATTGCAACAACTGTAACTACTGTACTTAAAAGTCTATTGCCTATTTGCAAAGTATTTAAAGTAAATTAATTCATTCTGAGAAAGTATATTTTGTAATGTAATGTATAATGTAATTACAATGTAATTTAAAAAATAAAATATCTAAAAATAAATAGTTTAAAAAATGTAGTAAATCAGTATGAAAAAAATAAAAACAACAATTAATACATTTAAAAATTGGCATTTACAAAACCTTTGAAATTCACTGAAAAAAACCATAGGTTTCAGACATGTTATAGTTAGGAATTAGCATTTAAAAACCTTTGAAATTCACTGAAAAACCATAGGTTTCAGACATGTTATAGTTAGAAATTAGCATTTAAAAAA
>CAWUFW010000927.1:1050000-1062500 GCA_963921515.1 Calotriton arnoldi
ATTCTTGTTGATTAACTTGCGTATCGTGCGATGCTGCCTATTGTATGTTAGAATCAGGCGTGGTGGTTCATTCATCTGTTTAACACTATCAGACGACTGATTCAACCTCTTCGGTTCAAGAGCCTGTGATCTAGTGATTATACCAGTTTTGCTGATGGCTTTGTCCACCATCTCAGCAGTATAACCCCTGGACACGAAACGTTTTTTGCTCTCCAATTGTGCTGAAATACATTCTGATTCTATGCTACAAATCCTTCTGATTCGCAGCATCTCTCCGTAGGGAATGCTGCGAATCAGATGTTCAGGATGATGACTCGTAGCGTGTAAGATAGTGTTGCCCGCAGTTGGCTTACGGTGCAAGGTGGTCTCTAATTTTCCATGTTTGATATAAACTTCTACATCCAAAACATTTACTCTTTCTCTACTGACATGAGAAACAAACTGCAAATTAAGCTCGTTGTCATTAATTCGGTCAATAAAAGCAAGTGCTCCTTCCTCACTGCCCCGCCACACAAGGAACAAGTCGTCAATGAAGCGGTACCATCTAATTACATTGTTGACCATGACATCTTTGAATTTGTTGCTGAGGACTTGCTCCTCCCAAAGGCCCATATGAAGGCAAGCATAACTTGGGAGAAGCAAGCCCCCATCGCAACCCCTCTCATTTGTTGATACACCTGATGATTGAACATGAAATAATTGTTAGTTAAACATATTGAAATCATATTCAACAACATCTTATTATGGTTCAGCATGCATAGTGGTCTTTTGTTTAGAAAATACTCCACTGCCTTGGTGCCATCACGGTGGAATATACTCGTGTATAAGGAGTTGACATCCAAGGTAATGAGGAGATAATTATCTTGCCAAGTAACATCGTTCAACTTGCGGAGGAAATCACTCGTATCCTGGATGTATGAGGACAGTTGTTTAACATGCTCTTGCAAGAAGAAGTCCACATATCTAGATGTATTTTCCAGGATACTGTTACGTGCTGAGATAATTGGTCGACCAGGCGGCTTAGTGGCATCCTTATGAATTTTCGGGATGAAGTAAATGACCGGTATTACTGGATGGTCATTTTTTAAAAACTTGAATTCATCTCCACTGAGCAGCCCCATTCCCTTCCATGCTACAAGTTTGACATAGACTTCACTCCAAGCCGGTTTCATTGTTTTCATGTCGCTGTGCTTGTAACAGTTGCGATCATTAAGGTGCCCATACGCTTCTTCCAAATACATTTCACGTGGCCATAAGACCACGTTGCCACCCTTATCTGACTGATGATTATATTGTCATTAGACTGTAATTTTTGAATTAGTTGACCATAACAATTATTTTGTTTTGTGCATTTGCTGCGCGCTTTCGCCGTAGAAATGTATAACTTTTTCAGTTGATTAATCATCAGATCATTAAAAACATCCAGATTATCATGTAACATGATCGGGTTGAATGTTGACTTTGGCTTGAAATGTGTTAGGCCCGCCCTGTTGATATTTGGCATGTCAGGAACATCTATACCTGATGGATCCTGTGAGATAGTACTTTCATCCCTCAATTCTTGTAAATTGCGCAGAAGTTCCATATCTTGAACAGTAAGAATAGAGGGGCTAGTTCCTGCATCAACGGGCTCAACTTCAGGCACCACTTGATTTTTCTTTTGTAGTTGGTGGAATTTGCGTAACTTTAATTTCCTCGTGAATTTAAATAGGTCTATGCGTGTCTGCACGTAACTGATATATATGAGAGAGAGATAGACATATATATATATAGATCTCTCTCTATATATCTATATCTATATCTATCTATATATATCTATATATATATATCTATCTATCTATCTATCTATCTATCTATCTATCTATCTATCTATCTATCTATCTATCATCTATCTATCTATCTATCTATCTATATCTATCTATCATCTATCTATATCTATCTATCTATCTATCTATCTATCTATCTATCTATCTATCTATCTATCTATCTATCTATCTATCTATCTATCTATCTATCTATCTATCTATCTATCTATATATATATATATATATATATATATAGATCTCTCTATATTATCTACTGGCGGTCGCCAGTAGATAGTTATAGTTAAAACCTATTATCCATAGGAAATCCGCGACATTCTATTTGAAATAACGTTGGCGCCGAGTTGATGAATCTTCGCGAAAGTTTCCAACTTGTTGGGGCGCTCCGGTCCGCTCCTATCCTGAAAGTCTCGGGTGATACGTCAAGCGGGGGCCGAGAAAAAGGGGGTCCCAAAACGCGTTTCCCCATTCATTTTTCCATAGGAACCTTTAGTCGCAGCTACAGCCCGAACTGCTGAACGGAATTACACCAAATTTGGCAAAGAGGTAGCCCTTGGTTCAGTGTCGTGCCTTTTGCTTAAATGGTGTAAATCCGTTCAGTAGTTCCTGAGAAAATCAAAAGTAAAGTCACATATATATCTGGGCGGAGCCTAACCACACATGTCATCGTGAGATCTGATTGGCTGTCAGCACTTCATCCTGGAATTGCTGGCAGCCATCTTGGGACCAATATAAATGATAGTACCTCATTGAAATGCATTGTAGTGAATAGAAGATTTTGAGGGTCACCAAAAGGAGAACTATAAAGGGTGATAACAGGCTTTAGTTACATTAGAATTTATTTGTTGATGGTACCATACTAATTTTAGGAATTGTGGTGTATTCTAAGGTGATTTTACCATGTGAAAAACCTTCTGCTGGGATATCATGAATCATGTTTGAGAGAACACTATTTTCTCATGCTTGTCCCATGTAGGTTTGGAAGGTGCTCCAGAAGCTAGAATGAGAGCATATTTTCTGTAAATTCACATTATCTTTCTCACTCATGTGAGAATGAAGTCTGACATTCTCAGTAAAACATGTACATCCAACAAGGGCAGAGACTGTCAGTTGATTCCTTTGTGTTCTACTGCAGCTTCCCAGAGTGTTCTAAAGAACAACTAGAGTGCTAACAGCCTTACTTATGACAAAAGTATGGCACACCTGAAGCCATCTTGATTGGAATAAACTGGTAACACTTAAAACATTTAATTTAAAAGGAACAAAATGATGGGGTTCATTTTGTCATAGAAATTATGGTTAGTGCTGTAAAAAGAAAAATTAGGACATATTTCAAGTGTGATCTCAAATATCTTCCTGTTATATTTCAACAGGAGCAGCCTGCCAGTTGATGCCTTTGTGTTCTACTGCAGCTTCCCAGAGTGTTCTAAAGAACAACTAGAACGCTAACAGCCTTACTTATGACAAAAGTATGGCACACCTGAAGCCATCTTGATTGGAATAAACCGGTAACACTTAAAACATTTAATTTAAAAAGGAACAAAATGAGGGGTTCTTTTTGAAAATAGAAATTATGGTTAGTGCTGCAGAAAGAAAAATTAGGGCATGTTTTAAGTGAGATCTCAAATCCTCTTCTATTTCATTAGAAAATTCTGACATGCAGACTGAAACAATCACTTTCAATACCAGCAGCAGACTACCAGTTAACTCCCTGGTGAGCAGTAGCTTTACTCCAGTGATCTAATGAGCAACTAGAGTGCTAACATTCTGAATTTATGGCAGATGTGAGACACATCTGAATGCCTTCTTGATGGAATCAAAGTAAAAACTGAAAGCATTTCCTACTGAGGAGACTGCAGTAAATGAAGAAATTAGGAAACTTCATAACAAAGAAGTCTTCCAAGATGGCCACCAGTGAAAAAAGAGCCCAAATGTAGCACAAATATTACCCAGATGTAGCCCACATATAGCCCAATGACAAAAGTGTGCAAAACACTTTTTATTTTTAGTTTTTTGCAGTTTTATGTAGTGCAGACTGGTCAGGTATTGGAGCATTGCATCTTAAAACATGACCCCCTACACTACAAAAACACCACTGCAATACCTTAAACCCTAAAACACTACCCCCAGCACGACCCCTACACTACCCAAACACCACTGCACTAACCTAAATCCTAAAACACTACCCCCAGCACGACCCCTACACTACCCAAACACCACTGCACTACCCTAAAACATGACCCCTACACTACACAAACACCACTGCACTACCCTAAACCCTAAAACACTACCCCCAGCACGACCCCCTACACTACACAAGCACCACTGCACTACCCTGAAACACCAGCCCCTGCATGACCCCTACACTGCCCGAACACCACTGCACTGCCCTAAACCCTGAAACACCACCCCTAGCACGACCCCCTACACTGCCCGAACACCACTGCACTGCCCTAAACCCTGAAACACCACCCCTTCACGACCCCCTACACTGCCCGAACACCACTGCACTGCCCTAAACCCTGAAACACCACCCCCAGCATGACCCCTACACTGCCCAAACACCACTGCACTGCCCTAAACCCTGAAACACTACCCCCAGCAAGACCCCCTACACTGCCCGAATACCACTGCACTGCCCTAAACCCTGAAACATCACCCCCAGCAAGACCCCCTACACTGCCCGAACACCACTGACCTAAACCCTGAAACACCACCCCCAGCACGACCCCTACACTGCCCGAACACCACTGCACTGCCCTAAACCCTGAAACACTACCCCCAGCATGACCCCCTACACTGCCCGAACACCACTGCTCTGCCCAAAACCCTGAAACACCAGCCCCAGCACGACCCCCTACACTGCCCGAACACCACTGCACTGCCCTAAACCTTGAAACACCAGCCCCTGCACGGCCCCCTACACTGCCCGAACACCACTGCACTACCCTAAACCCTGAAACATCACCCCCAGCACGACCCCCTACACTGCCCGAGCACCAATGCACTGCCCTAAACCCTGAAACACCAGCCCCAGCACGACCCCCTACACTGCCTGAACACCACTGCACCGCCCTGAACCCTGAAACACCAGCCCCAGCACAACACCGTACACTGCCCGAACACCACTGCACTGCCCTAAACCCTGAAACACCATCCCCAGCACGACCCCCTATACTGCTCGAACACTACTGCACTGCCCTAAACCCAGAAACACCATCCCCAGCACGACCCCCTATACTGCACGAACACCACTGCACTGCCCTAAACCCTGAAACACTACCCCCAGCAAGACCCCCTACACTGCTCGAACACCACTGCACTGCCCTAAACCCTGAAACATCACCCCCAGCAAGACCCCCTACACTGCCCGAACACCACTGCCCTAAACCCTGAAACACCACCCCCAGAAAGACCCCTACACTGCCCGAACACCACTGCACTGCCCTAAACCCTGAAACACCAGCCCCAGCACGACCCCCTACACTGCCCGAACACCACTGCACTGCCCTAAACCCTGAAACATCACCCCAGCAAGACCCCCTACACTGCCCGAACACCACTGCCCTAAACCCTGAAACACCACCCCCAGCAAGACCACCTACACTGCCCGAACACCACTGCACTGCCCTAAACCCTGAAACACCCCCCCCAGCAAGACCCCTACACTGCCCGAACACCACTGCACTGCCCTAAACCCTGAAACACCACCCCCAGCATGCCCCCCTACACTGCCCGAACACCACTGCTCTGCCCAAAACCCTGAAACACCAGCCCCAGCACGACTCCCTACACTGCCCGAACACCGCTGCACTGCCCTAAACCCTGAAACACCAGCCCCAGCACGACCCCCTACACTGCCCGAACACCACTGCACTGCCCTAAACCCTTAAACACCACCCCCAGCACGACCCCGTACACTGCCCGAACACCACTGCACTGCCCTAAACCCTGAAACACCAGCCCCAGCACGACCGCCTACACTGCCCGAAAACTACTGCACTGCCCTAAACCCTGAAACACCACCCCCAGCAAGACTACCTACACTGGCCGAACACCACTGCACTGCCCTAAACCCTGAAACACCACCCCCTGCACGACCCCCTACACTGCCCAAACACTACTGCACTGCCCTAAACCCTGAAACACCACCCCTCAGCACGACACCCTACACTGCCCGAACACCACTGCACTGCCCTAAACCCTGAAACACCACCCCAGCATGACCCCCTACACTGCCCGAACACCACTGCACTAAACCCTGAAACACCACCCCCTGCACGACCCCCTACACTGCCGGAACACCACTGCACTGCCCTAAACCCTGAAACACCACCCCCAGCACGACCCCCTACACTGCCCTAACACCACTGCACTGCCCTAAACCCTGAAACATCACCCCCAGCACAACCCCCTACACTGCCTGGAGCACCATTGCTCTGCCCTAAACCCTGAAACACTAGCCCCAGCACGACCCCCTACACTGCCCGAACACCACTACACTGCCCTAAACCCTGAAACACCACCCCCAGCACGACACCCTACACTGCCCGAACACGACTGCACTGCCCTAAACCCTGAAACACCAGCCCCAGCAAGACCCCTACACTGCCCGAACACCACTGCACTGCCCTAAACCCTGAAACACCAGCCCCAGCATGACCCCCTACACTGCCCGAACACCACTGCACTGCCCTAAACCCTGAAACACCAGCCCCAGCACGACCCCTACACTGCCCGAACACCACTGCACTGCCCTAAACCCTGAAACACCAGCCCCAGCACGACCCCTACATTGCCCGAACACCACTGCACTGCCCTAAACCCTGAAACACCAGCCCCAGCACCACCCCCTACAATGCCCGAACACCACTGTACTGCCCTAAACCCTGAAACACCACCCCTGCACCGCCCCTACACTGCCCGAACACCACTGCACTGCCCTAAACCCTGAAACACCACCCCTGCACGACCCCCTACACTGCCCGAACACCACTGCACTGCCCTAAACCCTGAAACACCACCCCCTACACTGCCCGAACACCACTGCACTGCCCTAAACCCTGAAACACCACCCCTGCACCGCCCCTACACTGCCCGAACACCACTGCACTGCCCTAAACCCTGAAACACCACCCCCAGCATGACCCCTTTACTGCTCGAACACCACCGCACTGCCCCAAACCCTGAAACACCACCCCCAGCATGACACCCTACACTGCCCGAACACCACTGCCCTAAACCCTGAAACACCACCCCTGCATGACCCCCTACACTGCCCGAACACCACCTCACTGCCCTAAACCCTGAAACACCACCCCTGCATGACCCCCTACACTGCCCGAACACCACTGCACTGCCCTAAACCCTGAAACACCACCCCCAGCACGACCCCCTACACTGCCCGAACACCACTGCACTGCCCTAAACCCTAAAACACCACCCCCAGCACGACCCCATAAACTGCCCGAACACCACTGCACTGCCCTAAACCCTAGAACACTACCCCCAGCATGAACCCCTACACTACCCGAACACCACTGCACTACCCTAAACCTAACTATAACTGTCCCTAAAACCTATGGTTTTTTTCAGTGAATATATATATATATAGATCTCTCTCTCTATATATATATAGATCTCTCTATATATATATATATATATATATATATCTCTCTCTATATATATATATATATATATAGATCTCTCTCTATATATATATATATATAGATCTCTCTATATATATATATATTGATCTCTATATATATATATATTGATCTCTCTCTATATATATATATAGATCTCTCTCTATATATATATATAGATCTCTCTCTATATATATAGATCTCTCTCTATATATATATATATATAGATCTCTCTCTATATATATATATATATAGATCTCTCTCTATATATATAGATCTCTCTCTATATATATATATATATAGATCTCTCTCTATATATATATATATAGATCTCTCTATATATATATATATATAGATCTCTCATATATATATATATATATAGATCTCTCTCTCTATATATATAGATCTCTCTCTCTATATATATATATATAGATCTCTCTCTCTATATATATATATATAGATCTCTCTCTATATATATATATATAGATCTCTCTCTATATATATATATATATAGATCTCTCTCTCTCTATATATATATATATAGATCTCTCTCTCTCTATATATATATATAGATCTCTCTCTATATATATATATAGATCTCTCTCTATATATATATATATAGATCTCTCTATATATATATATATATAGATCTCTCTCTATATATATATATAGATCTCTCTATATATATATATATAGATCTCTCTCTATATATATATATATATATATATATATAGATCTCTCTCTCTATATATATATATATATATATAGATCTCTCTCTCTCATATATATATATATATATATATATAGATCTCTCTCTCTATATATATATATATATATATATATAGATCTCTCTCTCTATATATATATATATATATATAGATCTCTCTCTCTATATATATATATATATATATATAGATCTCTCTATATATATATATATATATATATATTTATATATATATAGATCTCTATATATATATATATAGATCTCTCTCTATATATATATATATAGATCTCTCTCTATATATATATATAGATCTCTCTCTATATATATATATATATAGATCTCTCTATATATATATATATATAGATCTCTCTATATATATATATATATATATATATATATATAGATCTCTCTCTCTATATATATATAGATCTCTCTCTATATATATATATAGATCTCTATATATATATATATATAGATCTCTCTATATATATATATAGATCTCTCTCTCTCTCTCTATATATATATATATATATATAGATCTCTCTCTATATATATATATATATATATATATATAGATCTCTCTATATATATATATATAGATCTCTCTCTATATATATATATATCTCTCTATATATATATATATATAGATCTCTCTATATATATATATATAGATCTCTCTCTATATATATATATATATAGATCTCTCTATATATATATATATATAGATCTCTTCTATATATATATATATATAGATCTCTCTATATATATATATATATAGATCTCTCTCTATATATATATATAGATCTCTCTCTATATATATATATAGATCTCTCTCTATATATATATATAGATCTCTATATATATATATAGATCTCTCTATATATATAGATCTCTCTCTCTATATATATAGATCTCTCTCTCTATATATATATAGATCTCTCTCTCCATATATATAGATCTCTCTCTCTATATATATATAGATCTCTCTCTCTATATATATAGATCTCTCTCTCCATATATATAGATCTCTCTCTATATATATATATAGATCTCTCTCTCTATATATATATATATAGATCTCTCTCTCTATATATATATATAGATCTCTCTCTCTATATATATATATAGATCTCTCTCTATATATATATATAGATCTCTCTCTATATATATAGATCTCTCTCATATATATATATAGATCTCTCTCTATATATATATATAGATCTATCTCTCTATATATATATATAGATCTCTATATATATATATATATATATATAGATCTCTATATATATATATAGATCTCTCTATATATATATAGATCTCTCTCTATATATATATATATATATAGATCTCTCTCTATATATATATATATATATAGATCTCTATATATATATATAGATCTCTCTCTATATATATATATATAGATCTCTCTCTATATATATATAGATCTCTCTCTCTATATATATAGATCTCTCTCTATATATATATATATATATATAGATCTCTCTATATATATATATATATAGATCTCTCTATATATATATATAGATCTCTCTATATATATATATATATAGATCTCTCTATATATATATATATAGATCTCTCTCATATATATATATATAGATCTCTCTCTCATATATATATATAGATCTCTCTCTATATATATATGTATATAGATCTCTCTCTCTATATATATATATATATAGATCTCTTCTCTATATATATATATATATATAGATCTCTCTCTCTATATATATATATATATATAGATCTCTCTCTCTATATATATATATAGATCTCTCTATATATATATATATATAGATCTCTCTCTATATATATATATATATAGATCTCTCTATATATATATATATATAGATCTCTCTCTATATATATATAGATCTCTATATATATATATATATAGATCTCTCTATATATATATATATAGATCTCTCATATATATATATATATATATAGATCTCTCTATATATATATATATATATAGATCTCTCTATATATATATATATAGATCTCTCTCATATATATATATAGATCTCTCTCATATATATATATATAGATCTCTCTCTATATATATATATAGATCTCTCTATATATATATATAGATCTCTCTATATATATATATATAGATCTCTCTATATATATATATAGATCTCTATATATATATATATATATATATAGATCTCTCTCTATATATATATATATATATAGATCTCTCTATATATATATATATATATAGATCTCTCTATATATATAGATCTCTCTATATATATATATAGATCTCTATATATATATATATATAGATCTCTCTCTATATATATATAGATCTCTCTCTATATATATATAGATCTCTCTATATATATATATAGATCTCTCTCTATATATATATAGATCTCTCTCTATATATATATAGATCTCTCTATATATATATAGATCTCTCTCTATATATATATAGATTCTCTCTATATATATATATAGATCTCTCTATATATATATAGATCTCTATATATATATATATATAGATCTCTATATATATATATATATATATATAGATCTCTCTCTATATATATATAGATCTCTCTATATATATATATATAGATCTCTATATATATATAGATCTCTCTATATATATATAGATCTCTCTATATATATATATAGATCTCTCTATATATATATTTATAGATCTCTCTATATATATAGATTTCTATATATATATAGATCTCTCTTATATATATAGATCTCTCATATATATATATAGATCTCTATATATATATATATAGATCTCTATATATATATATAGATCTCTCATATATATATATATAGATCTCTCATATATATATATATATAGATCTCTATATATATATATATATAGATCTCTCTATATATATATATAGATCTCTCTATATATATATATAGATCTCTCTCTATATATATATATATAGATCTCTCTCTATATATATATATAGATCTCTATATATATATATGATCTCTCTCTATATATATATAGATCTCTCTCTATATATATATAGATCTCTCTATATATATATATATAGATCTCTCTCTATATATATATATAGATCTCTCTCTATATATATATATATAGATCTCTCTATATATATATATATATAGATCTCTATATATATATATATATATAGATCTCTCTATATATATATATAGATCTCTCTCTATATATATATATAGATCTCTCTATATATATATATATAGATCTCTATATATATATATAGATCTCTCTATATATATATAGATCTCTATATATATATATATAGATCTCTCTCTATATATATATATAGATCTCTCTATATATATATATATAGATCTCTATATATATATATATATATATATATATAGATTCTCTATATATATATATATAGATCTTCTATATATATATATATATATATAGATCTCTATATATATATATATATATATAGATCTCTATATATATATATATATATAGATCTCTCTATATATATATATATATATAGATCTCTATATATATATATATAGATCTCTATATATATATATAGATCTCTATATATATATATATATATAGATCTCTATATATATATATAGAGATCTCTCTATATATATATATATAGAGAGATCTCTATATATATATATAGATCTCTATATATATATATATATATATATATATATAGATCTCTATATATATATATATATATATATAGATCTCTATATATATATATATATAGATCTCTATATATATATATAGATCTCTATATATATATATAGATCTCTATATATATATATATATATAGATCTCTATATATATATATATATATATATATATATATAGATCTCTATATATATATATATATATATATATATATAGATCTCTATATATATATATATATATATATAGATCTCTATATATATAGATCTCTATATATATATATATATATATATATAGATCTCTATATATATATATATATATATATATAGATCTCTATATATATAGATCTCTATATATATATATATATATATATATATATATATATAGATCTCTATATATATATATATATATAGATCTCTATATATATATATATATATAGATCTCTATATATATATATATATATATATATATAGATCTCTATATATATATATATATATATATATAGATCTCTCTCTCTCTCTATATATATATATATAGATCTCTATATATATATATATATATAGATCTCTCTCTCTCTCTCTATATATATATATATATATATATATATATATATATATATAGATCTCTCTCTATATATATATAGA